>OY720444.1:80214060-80396363 GCA_963082915.1 Dolichopus griseipennis | reverse complement strand
GGTCTTAAAAATTCCAGAAAATGAGTTAAAATGAGATAATTCACTTATGTATGAAACTTTTGGCAGGTCTTCCAGCTTTAAGTGCTGGACTGCACGATTTTTCTGATTAACTTAGAATTTTAGACTGCTGTTATCCTCTTCTCGATAAGTTACCAGTTCTTTGGTCGTGATTTATTACATTTTAAAAAAATTTCAGACGATTTTTCGGCTGGACTTCTGTGGCGGAGATCAATAACTTATAATAAATATACCTTTCAAAATAACTACACTATTGTAATAAATTAGGCGCCGTGAAATAAAGCCATACGAAATAAAGCCATAAAATGACATTATGGCTTTATTTCGCATTCAAATGCGAAATAAAGCCATATCGCCAATTTTTTCGCGTATGGCTTTAATTCGCATTCAATTGCGAAATAAAGCCATATGGCTTTATTTCGCATTTAAAAATGTAATTTTATTTGTGAAAATAGAAGCAATTTAATTTTCCAAACTTTTTTATTTAAATAGTTAGGAAGGAGTTTTAGAGTTGGTTTCAAAAGCAGGGTTTTACGCTTTTTCCAGAATATTTATATATGTGTATATGTGGGATTCTCAATTAGGAGGGATTTTAGAGTTGGATTCAAAAGCAGGATTGCCGCTTTTTCCAGAATATTTATATATGTGTATATGTGGGATTGTTAGTTGGATTCAAAAGCAGGGCTTTACGCTTTTTCCAGAATATTTATATATATGTGTATATGTGGGATTCTGAATTAGGAGGGATTTTGGAGTTGGATTCAAAAGCAGGATTGCCCCCTTTTCCAGAATATTTATATTTATTAATTAGGGTTGATTATTTTTTGTATGAAATAGCTATGCCGAATTCTCATACCATTCTTTTCATAATAGTGTTGGATTCAAAATTTAGTTTCAATAATTGAGTTAGCGGGGGTTTGGGGCGGCAGGCCCCGTAATGAAAATATAATATTATTTAACATGTTTTATTACAGTGTATTAAAAAAATTAGAAACTTATTAATTTTTTTAATGAATTAGGTATCCGAATTCTTATACCATTCTTTTCATTTTAGTGTTGGATTCAAAATCTAGCTTCAATAATTGAGTTAGCGGGGGTTCGGGGGCGGCAGCCCCCGTAATGAAAATATAATATTATTTAACATGTTTTATTACAGTGTATTAAAAAAATTAGAAACTTATTAATTTTTTTAATGAATTAGGTATCCGAATTCTTATACCATTCTTTTCATTTTAGTGTTGGATTCAAAATCTAGCTTCAATAATTGAGTTAGCGGGGGTTCGGGGGCGGCAGCCCCCGTAATGCAAATATAATATTATTTAACATGTTTTATTACAGTGTATTAAAAAAATTAGAAACTTATTAATTTTTTTAATGAATTAGGTATCCGAATTCTTATACCATTCTTTTCATTTTAGTGTTTAGACATTTAGACTTTCAAATGTAATGTCTAAGAATCTAGCCATGCTCTGATCATATTTTATAATAAGTAAATCGTAGTATAAAAATAAATTTCATATAAGGTAAGAAATTAATTAACTCTTTTGCAAGATATAAAATAGATGGCGCGCAAAATTAAGCATCTGTGTAATGATATTTTTTACACAATAACTCCAGCCGAGTAATCAGCGACTGAATGAAAATAATGATATTCAGCGGCTTAATGAAAATAATAAATAATGAAACTTAAGCTTAGTTTGCATGACCTGGTGCCTATACTACTTGTAGAAACAGAATTAAAATAAAAGACACTCTGTTACTAAAAATTCCAATCATAAAAATTTCCCAAACATCAAAATCCTAACATTTTTCAACAATTTAATTTTTAAAATTGCAAGGAACTTTTTGATCTTTAATATTTAATGGAACATAAAAATAAATATATACGAGTACTTATACATGCTTACATTTTCCAAAATTTAATACTTTTATTCAAGATTTATTGTACTTTCTTGGACAATTACCTTATGGACAATATAATTCCATCTAATAACAATACAATATGTTTGGGTTTTTTTTTTTTTTTTTTTTTTGAAATTCTAAAACCACATAAAATAAATTTTTGTAATACTTCTGAAAGGTTTCAGTTTTCCTGATTGGGGAATTTTCAAAAACTTAAAAACTCTCATAAATTTTTTTGTTTCAAAACAACTCAAACAATATTTTAGGTAAGAAATGATAAAAAGAGATGGGATTAATTTTCTTAAAAGAAGTTAATGAAAGAAAGAGAGAAAAATATATTTTTTTTTGAAAAACTTGAAATTTAGTACACTTTTTATATTCAAGTGCTTATGATATTATTTAGGTATATATATACATTGATGCCCAAACCTATCAATGTTTAATTGACTTTTCAATTTCTTGGTTTTTTTTTTTTTTGGACTTCAGAAAAGAAATTCCTAGGATTGGGTTTTTACAGTAATTAGTTTTTAGAATATTAAGAACTTAAAGCTAGACTAATTATGTAAAAAGTATTTGGATGTTATATGAAAATACTTTTTGAAGACCAAATCTTAAATATTTTATTATAATTACTTTTTTTTAAAGTGCAAACTGTTGAACTGCTATGGTAATAACCTATCTGGCTATCGATGCCGTAGGTATGTGTTGGAACAGGGCAGGCATATTATATTTTTATCATTGAAATCGATCTTAATGAATTCCACTTACTATTTAAAAATTAGATAATGCTAAGCCTTAAAAATTGTAAAAACGTCTAAAACACTGCAATAAGTTTATATTTAATTTATAAAGGTATTTCTGTATCTGTAAGTTATATTATTCAATTAAATTATTTGTTTATAATTTGAATTTGTTTATATTGTTAATGTTGACTTATTTAAATTTGAATAAAAACCAATGTTGAACTTTAACTCAACTTTAAAATTAAAACCGTATATATTAGAAAAAAATATTTTTATAATATAGTAATGGGGTCTGGAAATAATATAGTAATGGGGTCTGGAAATAATACCTAATTAGATAAAGCCCAATCAGGTTGACAATAAAGTCGACAAACACCAAATCACATACAAAACTTTCCAAATAATAAAAATAGTGAACCATCTTGTTTTTGAATTCAATTCTAAATTTTATTTTAATATTTGCAAATTCGTGTGTGGGGGCTGCGGTTCTCATTATTTATAATGCTCTCATTTAGTTAAAAACCCCGCATAACTAAAATAATACTCTGACTTTGTGTATGACAAAAGGATTCTCTAAATAAGCCTCTTCCTATCCAAAAAATCTTAAATATACAGGGTGTCCCACAGCAGCACCATATATGTTATAAGGAAGGTTGATCAAGTATATTATGCACCGTTTTTTGAGATATTGGATTTTAAAAAAATTTAAACAGATTCTATAAAATAACCTGGGACGCTCTGTTGTACAAGGATTCTAGAGAAAAAAACGTACGATTTTATAACATTTTGAAATCTATAAAACCTGGGTTGCTGTTTAATTTGGATACATTTTAGAAGTCAAAAGAGAAATTCCTAGTTAACATTATTTCCCATATCAGACTACAATGAGGCATATGAACAGAAGACAAAATAAATACATTATTATTTTCCAACCTAATCGATTCCAGTTTTGATTCTCGCATTATATTTACAAAGTACATACAATCAACATTATTGCACATAACTTTAAGATTTATTAAAGGATATATTTTACAATTTAATGCATTCTAAATTATAGTTAATAAAAAATTATATATGATTCCCTCATTTTATTTACAACCTTCATAAACTCATTTAAATTCTTCTGATACTAAAGTTGTTTAATACCACAGTTTGGCACAGAATCCTTTCAAAAATTTATTTATTTGAATCCAATAAACAATAATTTAGTAAATTTGTTTTTTTTTTTTACCAATTCGTCCATATTTTATTTTTGGGGTTTTTTTTTAAGCTTCCTATACACTGAAATATCGTATTATTCGTAAAAGCAACTATTATTTATTTTCTTAATCTCTATTACTTTATTATGATTTTGCAATTCAATTCAGATTTACTATATTTCGGAAATTGGGTTCAATTTTCATACAAAATTATGACTATGAAAAAATAATAAATATAATTTTTAATTCTAGTATAATTTTGATTTACATTCTAGTATTTTATGGTTAAAAACTCATTAATTTAAAGAAGGAAAGTTGAATATAGGTGAAATATTAATTTTTGTAACATTGTATGTGTGCAATGTGCCTCCAATATTTGCCAATCCAAAATCTAAAATTTAATATGATTTCTTGTTGAAACAATTAAAATATTTTTTGAAAATTTTGTGAGAAATTTGAATTGTATGACCATTTCTAGGGTGCATTACACATTATTGAAAAAAAAATCCCGAAAAATCTTTTAGTTTAAATTTTGGGGAAAACCCCGTATTTCCTAATTAAATTTAAAATTATAAAAAAGGATCTTAGAGTTGGATACAAAATCAGTAATATATGGTATATATTGTGTATATGAGAGATCCTAAATTAGGTGGGATTTTGGAGTTAGATTTTTTTTTTTGAAATTTTATATTATTCGGGATTTTGGCACTTTATAGAAATTAATTTTTATACCCGTATATACAAATAAGGGCACGAGTATATTAAAATTATTCCTCCGTTTCTAACGCAACGATCTAGACGAGCTAGATATAATGTCAAAGGTCCGTATCGGATCATCATTGAAAATTAAATCGATCTAGCTATGTCTGTCCGCCCGTCCGTCCGTCCGTCTGTCAGCACGATAACTCAAAAACTTAAGGAGTTAGCATTTTGAAATTTACACAAAGTAACTTTTAGACAATTTGTAGGTTCCCTATTTATTTTAGTTAAAATCGGACGAAGGCTGCGAGTTTTATACTTCTTTTGGGTATATAATTTATATAAATATATTGTTGTGCAAGAACCCAATAAAAAACCACAATGTTAAGTTTATATATATTTTTTTATTAATAAATTTATATTAACCTTTTCAGTCAAAAACTTATATCGAACTGATTTTGTTTTTATACAAAGTTTTTATACAATATTATATTTATTATAAAAATTAATAACAGTACTAATTATGATTTTAAATATGGGAAGGGAACCCCATTTGAGATTGCGAGTAGCTGCCATTTATTTCATACATATTATTGGGTACGCACAGGTATCTAAAAGTTGACAAGGGCAACTATAATATTCCTCCTTTTTTTAAAGATTTTAAATAATTAGGGATTTTTTCGTTCGGGATTTTTGTTTCAATTAAGTGTCATAGATTCCATTTCAGAGACACATATATAATAGCCATTCATATTATAAATTCTAAAATATTTTGTATTTTAAGTAAAGATATTTGTATAAGTTTATTATTATTAGTTATGAGTTATGATTTACAAAAATAAATCTAAAGTAACTTAAATCAAAATGCGTTATATAAATAGTATGCAATATTAATTCTAAAAATTATTTTGGTATTCATATAATAGGATTGTTCAAATTCTTTGAAGTTTGAATTTTATTTTGAAACAAATATTGAAATTCAAAATTCCTTTACCATCTGAGTATTCTGTACCTTCTGCAGCTGGTTTCTTTACTTTTACAGTTTAATGAATATTTTTGAAATGAAATGGAAATTATATGTCAAATAAATTGAATGCAATTTAATGCCAAAATATCTAAAAAACAAACAGAATAACAATAAAATGTATTTTGTACTATGTATTCGAAAACTTATATTACAGTTACTTTTACTTTATATACATAATGCTTCAACGCTTAAGTATACTTTTGAATATCATTAAAATTTGATATGTAAACTTTTTAGAAATATCCTATAATTTGGAATTCTTCAAAAAAACTTATGCAATATTCCAAGAAGTAAATATTCTGTATATTTCGTATAAAATAAAATTTACAATATGTAATTAGTGTATAAGTACTACATTTAAATTAAAATTTTGTAAGTTTTATTGGGGTCATAAAGATAGTGCATTCTTATGATAAACATTAGATGAAAAATTAAATAAAAACAAAATTATTAGTAGAATTGCTAGAATTTTTTATGTATATTGTATGAAAGAATGAGGGCACCATTTAATAGAAGTTGAATTGTGAAGTACAGACGACTTATACAAGAAAAAAAAAAGACTTTTAAAAGATGTTTTTTGTAGGTACAGAGCCTCATTAAAATCTGAGTATTACCCTTTCGGAAATATGCAAATATTAGGAATGCTTTTTTTCATTCCGTTCAGGATCAAGATTTACTTTGTAACACGTAATAAACAACAACCACATAACCCATACTGCCGTGCTAAGGAAAAAAGTCGTAAGCACCAAAAGCAAATTTTCGGGATAATGGAATATTTGACATCAGATAAATGTCTCACAACTTTGTACTAAGAAAAAATGTCACATATCTTGCTGCAAATTTATTTAAAACTGATAACTAATATGTTGCATCTACCTCTCTGTCGCATCTATGTCTAAGCTTTAATAACTTAATAAATTTAGTATTGCTCCAGTAAATATGAACGCCTAATGCTATCTTATATCTAGTAAGTTAAAAAATATTGTTTTTCTTTATTTAATATATTTGTTTTTCAAAAATTCAAAAATAATTCAACATAGCGATGTGCGAATATAAAACACTAAGAGGTAAATTACCTAAAACCAAGAATATGTAGAAACGACTTTCTTTCTTAGGACGGCAGTATAGGTTAGCGTCTATTTGTATAAAAATTTTACATACAATTGCAAAACATGGCGCACGTATAGTTTAACATTTAAAAAACATATTTTTTTAATAAACGAAACTATCCATAAACAAATATAAAATACTGATTTAACATTTGACACTTTACATTTGACATTTTGACATTCGAATTTTTTAAAGTAAGGTGGTAAGGTAAACCGAATGTAATAGACTTTGTGTGATCATATTTTGTTATTGTAATAATCTTCATCATATAAATTAATCGGCTTATTCAGTCACAAAATTGCCTGTTGCGGCTCAATTATTAATTTATAACATCAAATAATAATTTGAATGCGAAACTCGCTCGAATTTTGAGCGCTTCGCTACATTAGTTCTTATTTAATTTGTTACCATTGGCAACACTGTTTATTCCAGGTAATATGTTCCAAAGGGTCAATAAAGAACTCATTAAATACTTCAAACTTATCTATATACCTATATTGTGAATGTATTTAATATTAAAAATGTTACAATATATTATGAAAAAGTTTGTAATAGCTAATTTTAAGCATAAGCTTCAAAAATTTGTAAGTTTTAATTACAAGAAACATTGCAGTAATTTAAAATCTGTTTTCTAAGTCAATAAAATGTACATGAAGTTTTTCTCAGAATTATAAATTTAATTGTGCAAAATGCATTTAAAAACATTTTTCGTGGAAATATTCTTAAAAACATTTATACTATGCATTTGTTTTATATATTAATTATATTCATTGGGTTTCAATTCCACAGTCATCTGTTTTATATCAATATGAACTTTCAAATACAAAATATGAATTTAATACGACATTATTTTTAAAGTACATTTTAAACTTACCTTTCAATAACAATTTATTTTGTTGACAAAATAGTAGATACTTCAAAAATTATATTTTGACAACATCAAAAATTCATAAAAAAATACACAAATGCATATCTGTATATGTATAGGTGGTACTCAACATTTCAGAATTAAATATTTAAAATTTTCACATTTTGACATTTACATTTAATTTTAACCCTTTAATAAATGAGTTTCTTTTTGTAGGTATACAAGAATATTTTAATAATTATAATTATTATTATTATTGCATTTTTATTATATCCGGGAAAATGCATATTAAAAATTATTACGAAAAGAATCAAAAATGATGGAAAAGTTTTTATATATACATTTATAATATTTTCATTTAATTTTCATTATTTTCCGTTATTAAACATTTGATGAAAAGAATAAATTATTGTGCCAAAACCACAAAACTATACATTTTTGGTATATATGTATTATAAAAGTTATAAAATTTTTCCAAAAAATTTAATTTTTACAGGGTGATACAAAAGTAAAAACAAATGAGCAAAGACAATAAAATTAAGATATACTAAAATAGTACAAAATAATAAAATTAAATGTAATCACTATAAGGTATCAGATACTTTTTTGCTTTATTTAGTTAATATTTAACTATAAGGCTAAGGGTTAGTCCAAAATGTATCTACCGTCCATCTGCATTACTGTACATTAGGTATATTTTGCGGCAGGTGAGAAGGTTCCGAAAATATTATAAGATTACAAATTCTGGAGTTCTGGAACAAAATTCATCACAATATTTGACATTAGACATTATACTTGGGTTAAAATCTAAAGAAAAAAGAGTTGATTCATGTTTTAGTATCTGTGATTTATAAATACAACTCAAATAATTTATTTCCTTATATGTAATAGAAGCATATTAATTTTTCGACTGTAATTAATTAAATAACCAAAGTAAGTTAAATTAAGTCTCAAACTAAATACATGGAAAATTAATCACAGTACAATTCATAGTACTTAATATAAGTACTCAATTATGGTAGAAGCTACTCCAAGAATCTTAACATGCAACATCCATATTAATATTTAATCAAGTATAACTGACAACTTTTATCAAAGTTCAAATCTGTATCAAACTTACAAGATACAGGAAGGTGGTATGGCTTTTCATTAAAGTATTCAATCAAATTTTCACAAAATAAATGATTACACAAAAACATATGATTACAGATCTTAATATTCTACATCTCATCTAAACTGTATTGCCCACTATATCACAAGATTTCACTTTTTGTAACAACCTGTTCTCAACTCTTAATATTCAGAAAATATAAAATTTATAAAATAATTTCATATTTAAAATGTAGATAATATAATAAAAATTATAGTTTAAAAAATACTTGAAAGTATTCAACCCATTGCAAAGTAATCATTATTAATATTTTAATATAATTGAAATAACATGCAAATAATATGATAAAACTTGCAAATAATAATTAAAAAATAAAAAAAAAAAAACAAAAAATTGTAAAATACATTATAAATAATATAAAATAAATGTTGTGTATATTTGATAAAATGATAGAAAGAGATAATATTTTTTTGAGAAAGAGAAAAAGAATAAAATCAAAAGTTTTTTTTAATTAAAGAATACTTTAAACTGTCAGCTAAATAAAATTATTATTATGTACATAAACATAATAATGAATTAGAAAGTATGCTATGCGGTTATTATTTAAAATTTGTTGATTTAAAATGGAATTAATATTCAAAAACTAATAAGAGCTAAGTTTTGAATAAAAATTTTTTTTTAAAAATAGAATAAGATAATTAATTATAAAATATTTCAAACTTTATTTCATTTTATATTTTAGAAACTTTTATTTTTTTGCCTATTTTTTGCTTTGCACTAGAAATTTTATGTGTAATTTAAATTTATTTGAGAAAATTTTTGGAAAATTAGTCACAGAACTCTGTTCTATGATGTTATTTAAAATTTCTTGGAAAATTTCCTGGCCTAACAGAAATTTGGATAGTGCTACAAATATTTGTATCTGAAAATCTAGTTTTATCAAAATACAGTTATTTTAAAATTTCAATTACTAATTAACTACATATAGGAAAACTCGATGCATAACTACTGTTAATACGGAGCGGATGTAACTACACAAAAAACTTATTTTTCATCTGGTACTTTTAATGACTTTGTATTTAATGGTGTACAAGATTTTGTAAACAGACAGATGGAGTGACAAATGAACAAATTGAAATTAGAAACAATTTTTTAATTTTTTTGGTAAATGTTCCAAACAAAATTCAACATTTTAACTAGGATTTTATTAATATTTAATATTCATTATTCTATTTGAATAATTATGATTAAATATAATTCGTATTAATTTTATTAATATTATAATGTTCAAAATATAGAAATATCAAATTTTCAGAATTTAAAATTAAAAACATGTTCTAATTAATTAGAATTTTAAAAAGTCAATTAATTTCTGAAAAATTAAATTTTAGGGTCTGTTTCATAGATTTTGACAAAATTGTAGAAATAAGTTGACAAATATTTTTTAATTAACCTTTGATTGTTCTTAACTTTGATTAGATTGTACATTTTAAAATATTTTTTATCTGTAAATTGTGGTATTGTCAGTATCTATGAATGAAATAGGCCTCAGTCTCCTCTGTTTTATGAACCCCAAACTTCTTACACTATATAAATTTTAATCCCTTAATGAAATTATTTTTAGTGGGTAAGCATTTCACTTATTAACCGAAATGGCGCGGGTCCCTTAAGATCATGAAATATTAAATTGAAAATAAAATTATTGAAAAATAATTGTTCCATACAAAATCCCCATGGTGACCAAATAAAATTTAAATATAAAATTTGTAATTTAAACAAAATAAATAATATTACTTATAAAATAATAGTAAGTATTGAAATTGAAATGCAAAACGGGTATCAAGGCCTTGGTTTTAATATGGTATTTGTTCCTTACAAAATCTCCTTGGTGACCAAATAAAATTTTAAATATAAAATTTATAATTTGAAAAAAATAAATAATATTACTTATTAAATAATAGTAAGTATTGAAATTGAAATGCAAAACGGGTAGCAAGGCCTTGGTTTTAATATGGTATTTGTTCCTTACAAAATCTCCTTGGTGACCAAATAAAACTTAAATATAAAATTTATAATTTGAAAAAAATAAATAATATTACTTAGAAAATAATAGTAAGTATTGAAATTTAAATGCAAAACGGGTATCAAGGCCTAGGTTTTAATATGGTAATAAATTGTTCCTTACAAAATCTCCTTGGTGACCAAATAAAATTTAAATATAAAATTTATAATTTGAACAAAATAAATAATATTACTTATAAAATAATAGTAAGTATTGAAATTGAAATGCAAAGCGGGTAGCAAGGCCTATGCCTAATAAAACAATCAAAAATTTTATTTACTTATTTATTTATATTTATATTATGATATATGTGGGTATTGTATTCCTATTGCCTCGGTAGATACGTCAGTTGCTTAACCTATTAAATTTATACAAATTTTCTAATCCTTTATTCAGACTGATTTGATTAATGACTCCTTTTGACCAAATAAATATCATGTTCTTGTATTCTACAAGTTGGATCATACAGAGGTCAATTTTTTTTGGAAAACTGGGCTTCAGATTTCCTACAATATTGTGTATTATAAATTTGTACTCAAACATCTTCTTTTAATTACTTAACGAGTATTGTACTTCTAAAAGGACATTATAGGGTACCGATACCGGGTAAGAAAAGCCAGTCTTCTATACTTTAATTACAATTTACACTCTTTATAATATCCGAATTTTTTTTATTAAACTGGTGCAAATTTTTTTTTAAATTAAAAAAACTTTAAATTAATTAATTTAATTTTGAAGTATTTTTTTTTTTTTTTTTTAAATAGCATAATTTTGTTCACTGTATTATAATTGTTTAATTGAGTTATTTCAATGTAAAAAAAAAACCAAACTCATTTATAATTATTTCTATATAGGTAACTATCTATAGCTTTAAATAATAAAATAATAAAACTATATTTAAACAATATTTTGTTTATATAAAAGCTAAAATAATTGAAAGAAAAAACTCATTAAAATGATTATAATATTTTAAATAATATTAAAAAAAAATTTAATTAATAAACTTAATAAATTTTTGCACAAACATACACTGGAATAAATTTTTTACTATCAAACTTATATACTCTGTTATTAATTTTATTATTAAAATAAAATTATAAACGTATTAAAATTTAATTAATAAAATTTACATTAATTAAAAATAATAGGTAATGAGTGAATTTAATTTTTAAAAATATATATATATAAAAAGAATTAAAAAAGAATAATAAAGTACTTTATATTTAAAAAAAAATTAATATATTCAATATTAATTAATTTAATATTGGAATTGATAATTTTAATTGTATTAATTAAATGAAATATTATTATAAATTATGTATACATAATAATATTATATATGTATTAAATTAATATTTATTTAATAAAATAATATATATATATATATATAAGTATATAAGAAAAAAATAACAATAATGATATTTAAATCAGCATTAAATAATATTATATATGCTGGATTTAATTTAAATATGAAAAACAAACCAATTTGAATGGAATCAACATTGGAAATTCAGATGCATGTTTGGAAATTCATCATTATTGGTAAGTTGTGTTTAAATTTGAAATATAAAATAATAGCCCTGAAATAATTTACATATATAGTTAATTTAATTATTATATTTTAATTATTTTAATTTAGTATTAAAATATTGTGATGATTAATAATAATATTAATTATTAATATTCACAACCATTTACTGTTTGTTGTTTTCAATTACAAGTGTATTAACAACATGTGGTTTCCTTTGTCCATGGAAGTCCTTGAAAAAATTATTCAAACGATGTGAGAACAGATTAAGTGCGAAAAATGCTTTAAACAAATGTTCATCTTCTCATAGAAACCACATAACACACTTGCTTGTTAAAATGTTGTATTTCTATCGGAGGACTATCGACAGAGGATGTTTTAAAAATTCCTCATATAGATTCCTTTTTGATTGAGTCTTCAACTTTATCTCATTTCCCTTGTTAAAACGGAGTGTTTCCGTCAGAAGTCTCCCAGAGCATGTTTTTAAAGGTCTTCTGAATATTCGTTTCCGACCCAAGCTCCTATAATTGAATTTTCAAACTTCCTCTCTGTTTGCCAATCTTACATAATCATGTGGAAAGGAATTTTAAAGTTTTCTGAATATTCGTTTCCGATCCAAGCTCCTACAATTGAATCTTTAAACTCCCTACCTGTTTGCTAATCCTATATTATTATGTGCAAATCGATCTACTCCTACAGTTTCGATAGTATGTTTAAAAGAAATGCACCACTTGGTATTTCAAGAAAATTCCTTATATTTACTTTTAAATGTTAACTGTATTTAATTGTTATATATATCTGTGAAATTTACAAGTGAACTTAAATTATATTTCTTTAAATGCAATTTCTCTTGTTATAAATTTAAAATAATTTTTAATTCCCAGAAAGAAACCGAACCTGTTGACCAATAACAATTAAATTGTAAATAATTAAATTAAAAAAAAAAAAAATATGTTTATATTAATTTATTTTAAATTAATTCAATTGAATTGAATCAATATTTCATATTTAATGAAATGTCATTATTTAAATGAATAAAAGTATAAGAGCGAAAACAACAAATTAAATTTAAATAAAAAAAAATGGAATTTTATATAAAAAATTAAATAAAATATTTGAAAAAAAAATAAATAAAATTAATATCGTAAATATTTTATTTCACCAAAAATACAAAAAAAAAAAAAAACATAACCACAAATAAATGTGCCGCCAAAAAAACTATTCATTTTAAATTAATGATTGATTTCATTTTATACTTTAAATCTAATAATAATAATTTAAGTTATGTCACAAACCGTTATATATATATATATATATATATTTCTTTACTAATAAATTTTCATTATTTAATATTATTAATAAAAAAAAAAAATTAAAAAATTTTACTATATTATTATAAAAAATCGTAATATTTTTTAATTTCATATTGTCAATATTTTATTTTTTTTTTAATTTATTTGTTTTTGTTTTTTTTTTTTTGTTTTTGTTTTTTTTAATTTTTTCATTCTCTACTTTTATAAAAATTTAATTCACCACGAAATCAAGGGAAAAAAAACAAAAATTCTTTTCTCGTTTCATTTCATATTTCGTTTCATTTCATTTTCTGTTATTTATTATTTTTTTTTTTTGGAATTTTACTATTGCGAAACTACTGAACTTTTAATACCCATTCAACCACAATAATTGACATAAAATTTATTATATATTTAATATGATATATAGTTGAATATAGTGGAGTCTAAAATTTTGGCAATAGTTATTTAAAGGCTTGACAGCATTTTTATTCCTTTTCCAATATTTAAAGTAGTATAGGGCATTTAATTTTGTCTAGGCTTCAGTTTCTTTAATCGTTATTATCACTTAGTTGTTGATTACTAGGTTGTAGCTATTGTAAAAGGTTATTAATACACAAGTGTAAATTTTGTCCGCCATCTATTGTCCTACACAAGAGTTATTTATATATTTTATATTAAATCTTATTTTATATTACGATATAAACTATTACAATATAATTATACAATTTTACGATATTTCTTTTACTTAATATAATTTAACTGGAGTTTGAACCAGAAAGCGGAGGTTGGAGTCTATTTTAAAGATCGGCATCTTTACAATTACGCATCGGTCAGATGCTTGTGGCATTTATTATACTATGGCATTTACTAATTATTTTTAAATACTGCCCTTAAGATTTATCAATCTTGAATATTACATTTCTGCCAAATGTTCTGTCGACTTAGACTTAGAAATCAAGAGTAAACTTCATTATACTGTCAATTAGATACTCATATATTTTAGGTGTACTACATGCATACAACGAGACTATAAAATAGATGGGACTATTTTTTGTATACAAATTCAACCTACCTGATTGACATATTAAGTAACAGCATCATTCCATGTCCCCTTGTCCCCTTTTTGCTGTCAAATTCTGTAATGGTTGGAGCCTAGTCTTATAAATAATAAATTCTTTTCATGTCTAAGGCTATCAAAACATTTTAACATTGCCTTAAATTACAATAAAGCCATGTTTAATTCTTATTCCAAAAATATAAAATTCAATATCTGATTTTGTTCTCTAACCCAGGAACTCGTTTACCAAGTTTAATCTCCAACTTTCTAAAGTCTTGTTTTCCTATATTGGAAATTATTGCCGAAAAATCCTTCAAAATTTATAAAGAATGACGGACCCGGATCTGTCATCTGATCTGAATCTGTCAGTTCAACAAAAGTCAAACAACTGTCAAAGATGATTTGAGAAATGTGTTTATTTAGAAATATTTTATTCATGACTGTATTATATAAGTAACCAAATTTGGGGGTTTTACACATATGATGACTACAAACAAATGTTTTATATTTATATATACATACATATATATACACATTTATACAAATTTGATGATTTTTTGGTATTTTTCAATTTTTGCCAAAAGGAAAGAGAAAACTATTCAACTGTAAAAATCGAAATATATAATAAAAATTCTTTTATTTATACATGTGTACATTTTTATTTGATATATGAGCGAGACTTGTACATTTTAAAGATTTATATTTATTTATTATATAAATATATAATTTATGTACTATATAAGAAGACATAAAATAAATAAATGAAACATTTAAAATATTAGATTATATTTGAATTTCTTAAAAAATTTTGAGTTTCTTATACTAAAAAATCAGACCTTGAACGAAAGTTAACTCTTATATGTGTTTATTTAAAAAACTTTTAGTGGTTTTCGGTTTTATATTAATTAATATAAATAATTATAATAATAATAATAATAATAAAATATTCTATTGTTTAATTAATTTTGAATAAGAAGCTTTATAAAGTGCTTATCAAACAATT
This sequence comes from Dolichopus griseipennis, assembly GCA_963082915.1. Classification (NCBI taxonomy): domain Eukaryota; kingdom Metazoa; phylum Arthropoda; class Insecta; order Diptera; family Dolichopodidae; genus Dolichopus; species Dolichopus griseipennis. The sequence goes on along the minus strand of OY720444.1, from coordinate 80,380,741 downwards.
CCAAAACCCATCTAAGGTATGAAGGTCATTTGTTAACAAAAGTTCTATTGAAATTGTATCATCCTTCTCTCATTAGAAACCGTATCAAATAACTCTTCTAACATTTCATAACCATTAAACCAATTCATAACCAATATTTTGGTAATACAAAATTTTTTAAACATTAAAATTATTCAAATTACTTTTCAAAGTTCTAATCTCAAATACTTTCAAGGAGATTTTTAAACTGTCAAAAACATAATGTAATATCATTATTACGTAATTATTATTTAATTTTTTTTTTGTTTCTGATAAGATCTGTCAAGGTCGTCTTCAAAAATGAAACATTTATAAATCAAAAAAAGAAAACCTTGAGAACAAATTTTTTTAAGAATAAAAACGTTAAGTAATAATAATATCACAAAATGTCCTTGTATAATTATTACGAAAAATATTCAATGGTTTATGGTAAATACGTTTAAATAAATTGGTTTTAAGGTTTTAATTTAACACGGTTTTGTAAAATAGAAAAATTTTTAATATCCAATGAATGATAGCCATGGGTTTAATTAAATTATACAGCTTCTCCTTTTGTAATGAATCAAATTTTTGGAATAATAGCCATATATATGTATATAAAAGTGGCTCAAGATTGGAGCACTGTTGAAAACTAAAGTGATTTGGTGATTTTTCAACGTCAGTTCGTTCGACCCTTCTTCCATTAGCACGAAATGTCAGTAACTGAAAGAGTCGAAATTTTTCTATTTACTCAAAGGATATCTGAACTACCAATAGGTTCCATATATTGTTTTTGATTTACATCGAACCATGTATGCGGATGCCTGCAATAGTCATGACTAGCATCAATTCGAATGTCTTCAAAAAATTGGAAACTTAATACTAGGAGATTAAAACTCAAATTGTTTGAGTCGTACAGGGCTTTGTGTATGGTAACTCTAGCTTAACTATACTATGATGTGTATGTTAAAAATAGACAAGTTAAAAAACAAGGGAAGTCTACCTGTAAAACTTAGAAATTACTGAGAGAGACTTTTTCAAGTTGCTAGAAAGTAAAATAGAAAACATCTAAAATAGAGGACGAGTTTAGTATCTTAATATGGAAATGTTAAAGTTTTTCCAGTCAAGGTTTCTAAAAGCTACCCATAGAAGTTTCTGACTCATTTGAGTATCAATTTTTTTAAACAAACTATTTTATTAATTAATAAAAGTCCGTCTCTACAATAAAATCAAGTATTAAAATTTACCAAAACAATTATCAGCAAAATTTTTCGAACGAATATCAGAGAGTCACCACAATTTTCAGAGAGTTGACAAGATGTTTTGTGTTCACTAAAGTTGGTGATGCATATATACACGATTTAGAAAAGCTTAAGAAGATCCTTAACAAAATTCCTCTAAACATGTCATCCGATTTTCTTCTTTCATCATAATCCCAAATCCCGATTCCCAAAAATCCTTTCCCTGTGTTAAAAAATAAATTAAGCTTTTGTATCACAAATCCCATAATAAAGTTTGATTCAAAACGGGTTTTGATTTTGTGAGTTAAATTCGCACTTATACTATAGGTAGGAACTACGCACAGCTGCTCCGATAGGTGACTTTCTAAGCCATCCGAAGACTTCCGTCAATCATATTTTATTACAATTCTATATTTTATATGGGGAAATTTCACAATTTTTATTTTATTTATTTTCTTCTTTTTTTTTTCAACTAATAATAATTTCTTTTTGTGTAGCAATTAATTTTCTACATTTAAGGATTTAAAAAAGGATTCGTTTATTTTCGTTTTTGTTGTAACGGAAATCACTTCAAAGTCAAAAAAAAACTCGAACAATAGAACTCAAAAAAAAATTCAAAAAAACAAAAGAATCAAAAATTTGTAAAAAAAAAAAAAAATGGTTTTACAAACATACATAAATCCCACGCCTGAAACCTTTTGTATACAAAATGTAAATAGGTATATAACAAATAAATACCAACAACCCATTTTAATACTCAAAGTTAAATACTGATGACATTTTTACACAAAAAATCGTGGGTGAAATTTTACTTTGAGGTGAAATTAAAAAAATTTTTCCAAAAATTTTTACAATTTTTTACATTTTTGATTTTTCAGCAAAAGAAAAGCAAAAGATAAAAGTAATTATTTTTTTTATAATTCTTTTTTAATTCCACCATTTTTTTTATTTTTTTTAAACCGTTATTTTCAAACTTTATGTAGTAGTAATGTATAAACATCAATGATCTCTCAAAGTCAATAAAATGAACAAAGACAGCAACCAAAATAATCAAAAAAAAAAAAAAATTAAAATTTATTTTGATAAAAAAATCTAAGTCACAAGGTGAAATCAAAAAAAAAATTAAATACTGATAGAAAGAGATAGAAAATATATTATTTAAGTTCATTTTCTATTGTATTGTTCACCTGGATATAAAAACTAAAAAAAAAAGAAATAAACGAGAAAGAGTGTTACAGTTGATTGTGTCAACTCTAGGATATCCGTATGTAAAGGCATTGTAGTCGGATAAATCCTTTTGACTTTCCATTTTGGTAATTAAAATGTTGTATACCTAGCATCATTTTAAATTAAGTTATGCTCATATTAAAACAGAAGCTGTATGGCAACTATTCGAACGCATTACACAAGACTAACCAAGTTTAACGCAAACTTTTAGATCTGTTTCTATCCAAATATCCTGAAAAGTATGTGGTTTCAGTTGGTTTTCCCTTGGGGGTTCTAATACAAGCTTCTAGTTAGGTTCAGTGTCCAATCAAATACCTCTTTATTCATGCTAACTGGGAAGGTCTCAAAAATGTTTACAAAACATTGGATTGGTGATAGTGCGTTCCCGCGGTAGAAGTATCAACTTTCCTAAAAATTCAGTTATTGAAACTATTCTACTTGAAATGAGATTATTTATCCCTTACTCCATTAAGTTTATTGAGCGAATACCCAAAATTTGGTTCAATTTTATTTGCAAAGAAGCCATGCTATATCGATTTACTTTTGGATGCTGATCCGATCCAGATCTTTGAGCTTATGCAGCACCCTTAATTATAATATCGCAAGCGTAACAGCAAACTTAGAATACCCTTTGATCTACGTTCATTCAGGTATACAATGCAAACGAACTACTTTCAGAATACAAAAGAATTGGTAACACAAAATACCATTAATTTTTGTTCAAATTCTTCCATTAGAGAACACAACAACAAAAACCCAAAAAAAAAAAAACATTCAGTATAATTTTGACTTTTTTGACACTGGTGCTATATACAATAAATTCTGTCAAAAACAGACTTATTATTTTCTTATATCATTTAATTTTTTAGTTTTTCTTTTTTTTTGTAATTATTTTCGTTTATTTTCCAATTTTCCGTATCGGATTGTTATAACAAAATATAGAACAGAATATGTTCCACCACCCTCTCCTACATCTCTGTATTAACTCTTTCTCTGTTCAATGGTTCTTTTTAAAATATTATAGAATAATTTTATGCATTCCTACATGACATTATCCTTTTGTTTGCGATAAGAAAAGGATTCAAGGATAAAAAAAAATTAGTTTTTTGTTCTTCAATTCTTTTCAAACACCCTCTTTCACTTTGGAAATTATTTCGAAGCATTTACCGTTAGTTTCTTGCTTATTTTGGTGTTTTTTTGTGGATTGTATATTTTTTTAAGTATTCAATGACTTTCAACTGTATTAAAGGTGCGGGATGTTTAAGAGAATCTTAGTATTCTTTTAGAAAATAGTGTTACAAAACTGATGCAACAATTAAAGCCACAATCTAAGACAATGAAAACCAAAGCAACTAAAAAATTTATCTTTTGTTTTGCAAATTAAAAAAGAAAAAAGTATAAAAATAAAATTTAATCAAAATAAAAAGTAGATACAAATAAAAAAAAAACAAGTAAAGAAACAGTCAGTCGGTGCAACCGACTTAGAAATACCCTACACCTATTTGGTTCAAATTTAAGGACATATCCATAAGTCATTTTAACACCATAGAAGCTGTTATTAATTTGATCGTAAGACATAGCTAACCAAATTAACTGTATAATACTAAAAACATTTTCTAATTACCCTATCTATTAAAAAATACTACAAATTCTTACTAATTTATCTATTTAAAAATATTAAAAAACAAACAAACTTGAAATAAATGAAAATATATTTATTCCAATTCAATTACAAAATGAAAAATTTTAATTATTAAATTTTGTGATAAAAAGATAATCAAAGCATAATATATTTAATAATCCAAATTTTTAAAAATTGCAATTATTTTAAATGGTTAGTTTATATACCTATAGAAAAGCTTATAAACGCAAAATATGCAATAAATGTATTTCTAAAATACAATTAAAAATTTACACCTTTTCATATAATTCATTTAAATATAAAAATAAATTTTACATAAATGCAGCAAGTACCTTTGAACATAGCTGAACCACTACAATTAAGTCTAGATTTCGGAGACACATAGGACATAGGAAATATATTCTTTGGCTTCGAAATTAAACTCGACCACAACCAATTCCCATGGTACTTTCATTACTAGTAACCTACTGTTAAATTTCATCAAAATACCGGCATTATTTTTTGAGTTATGGTGTTTTTAAGATATATGTTTGTTAGTCCTTGAACTTTTCAAGGGTTCCAGGACCCGAAATTATGGTACGATTTCGCCCATATGCAGTCCCGTCATACTTTCAATACTAGTTAACCCTTGTACACAATTGGAACGCTCTATCTTAATTTTAAGTTACTAGTTTTATTAATTTCGATGATAAGCTTTTACACATTGGGGGTCTAAGAGAGGTTCGGAACCACCACTCCAATTGATCCCAAATTAGGGGGGCACGCAAGAAATAGTAAAGAACACTCTTGTGGCAAATTGGAAGCTTCTACATTTGTTTCAAGTTACTATCTTTATTAATTTCGAAAATATGCTTTAAGAGCCTAAGAACTGAGTGGCTGGTCCCCGATCCACTACTCCAATGGGGCCCAAATTTCAAAGGCACTTACGAAATAGGAAGGGACACACTGATACCAAATTTGGAGGTTCTATCTTCATTGGTTTCGGAATTATGCTCGTTTGGCCTAAATTCGATCAAAAAGTTCTAAGTTCCGAACCCATTGTCCAATCCTCACCGTACGTAATCACCGCCGTAGTTTCGCTGCCAATAACCTACAGCACAAATTTCATGAAGATAGCCTCATTAGTTGTTGAGTTATCGTGATTTTTTATATATGTTCCTTAGCCCTGACATCGATTAAAAGGTCCGGAATCCGAACCGTTGGGCTGATTTCGCCCTTATATAGTCCGCGCTGTACTTATAGTACTAGTTAACCCTTGTACACAATTTGAACGGTCTATCTTAATTTTAAGTAACTATTTTTAGTAATTTCGATTATAATTTTTTAAAACTTGGGAGGTCTGAGAGGGGTACAGAACCACCACTCCAATTGATCCCAAATTAGGGGAACACGCAAGAGATAGTAAAGAACACCCTTGTGACAAATTGGAAGCTTCTACATTTTTTCAAGTTGTTATCTTTATTAATTTTTAAGATATGCTTTAAGGTCTTCGGAAATGTGTGGCTGGTCCCCGACCCACTACTCCAATGGGACCCAAACTCACAAGACACTTAGGAAATAGGAAGGGACACCCTGATACTAAATTTGGAGGTTCTATCTTCATTGGTTTCGGAATTATGCTCGTTTGGTCTAAATTCGATCAAAAAGTTCTAGGTTCCGAACCCATGGTCCAATCCCGACCTTACGCAATTTCCGAAGTAGTTTCATTACTAGTAACCTACAGCACAAATTTGATGAAGATAGCGTCATTAGTTGTTGAGTTATCGTGATTTTTTATATTTGTTCGTTAGCCCTGAAACCGATTAAAAGGTCCAGAATCCGAACCCATGGGCCGATTTCGCCCATATGCAATCCCCGCCGTACTTTTAGTCCTAGTAACCTACAGTTAAAATTTCATCAAGATAGCTCCATTATTTTTTGAGTTATCGTGCCTACGGACGGACGGACGGACGGACGGACGGACATGGCTATATCGACTAAGGCGGTCTCGCTGATCACAAATATATATACTTTTCCATATCTAGCTCGCTTCCTTTAGGTGGTTACAAACACCATACCAAAGTTAATATACCCCTTTACCTATTCTATAGGTGTAGGGTATAAAAATTAAAAATTACAAATGACAAAGAATTTCGTCACAGTTCAATGGAATTTTGTGTCATTACTCCATAATAAAAGCGAACAATTCGATTGAAAGAATATTGAAAGAGTAAATAGGTATCAAAATAAAAAAAAATATAAGATTTTACATGGTACTCGTATGCTAGTAATTTATAAATTGACGTTCTATTTAAAATAAATCCTCCAATAACGAGAATTAATACTTGTCCTATGTCGTTATTAGTTACTTAAAAACAAATTCCCAATCAATATTTACATAGAAAAAAGTACATATACTTTATAATGAATGTAACGAATGAAAATGGCGCAGCTATATTACTTTTTTAGAAACTACATCTAATAACTAATTTTTCAATATTAATATTGCAAAATATATGAATATTGTTTTTTTTTTTGTCCATTTTTCATCCGTTTTTATCCTTTTAATCCAAAATATTCTGCTGATTGAACCTATATCCTAATAAAAAAAAAATTGCATACTTTTAGGTCACACTTTTTTTATTTAGTTTTAATTATGTCAGCGAGGCCCTGAAAACCTATGTCATTATAAATAAAACAAAACTTCGAAATCAAAAGTGCATAGAATATGTAATGCCGACAATATGTAAACCAAGATTATCATTATAAATCCAAATCACAAAAAAAATTGCATACTTTTAGGTAACTTTTTTTTTTATTTAGTAGCTTACCAATAAAGCTTTTAAGATAAATGTTTTAAAATTATAGTTTTTTTATTCTCACCAATTTATTGATGGTTTAAAATTAAATTTGGATAAAAAAAAATTTTTCAATCTTTTAATTAAACATTTTGGATTATTATTACAAACTGGATAATAAAAAAGGACATTTTAAAAGTGAATAAATGGAAAAAAATTAACGCACTAAAGGGAGGATTAAAGAATTAATATAAAATAATATTATATTTTTATATGAATAAAAAAGAAATATATGTATATATAAATTTTTTCATATTGAATGATGCGTAAAATTTTTTCCAAAAATAGTAAAAAGGTCCAATAAATATTATCACGTTTATATGTGTTTAAAAAAAGAGTCTATAAATAGATAAATAGTTTGTGTTAATAGCATCCTTAATTCAATATTCAATCTATAGATTATCAATAAAATTATTTTCTATTTATTTTAATTGTTATGGTATATAAATATTAAATAGGCCATATTGTCTTTATTATATACATTTCTGATAACATTAAAATTATTTTTCGCTAAATAATCAAATAAAATACAGAATTCAGAAGGATAATAGGAAAATTGATAGTATTATGGTACATAAATAAACTAATACAAGATAAATATTTATATGGATGTAGTAATATAATATAAATTTATCAGGAAAACTAAACTAAATCATTCTATCCTTAAATCCCATTGTCATTAAAAGAAACACATATATTCCAATGATCCGTTTACCATCACTTATCTATGTTAATATATTTAATAATGTTTGTATAATATATATATATAAATATATAATGTATATAATACATAATAAAGAAGAATATATAGAGAACATAAAAAACTTAATAACTTAATGATGTTGTTTTCATCTTGGATTCATTCTTCTTTCAATGTTTACTTATAATTTCATCAGAAAAATTTATTTATATTCTATTCTTTTTATATTTTATTAGTTTGTTTCAATATTCATAGATTCTTATATACAAGTTTTTATATATTATAATATTTGATTATAATTATATATGTATATATTTTGCTGGTATCTTTTTCAAATGATTAAAAATCCTTCAATATACATAAAATAGCGATAATTATATACAAATTTTCTAATCTAATATATTATATACTAAGGAACTGCTACAGATTAGTAAATATATATTTTATTATCTTGTTTTTCTTTTAGTTATTTAATTTTTAATTCTATACTATACAAGGTTTTGAAGGTGCGGGGTCATAACTCCCAGGGTCATAATTCCTTTCGGGACTTATGACTCATTTAGTGGGACATACGCCCCTAAGGGACTAAAACTCTTGGTAATGAGCTATAACTTCTTACGGTATTTACGACCCTAAGAGTTTTGATTCAGAGTGGTGGGATTTTATACAGTTCTCAGCTGAAGGGTTATAGTAAAACAAATATTAATTTTTAATTATATAACATCAGTAACGGGTTCGAATATATACAGACTTTCATGAACTTTAATATCAAAAATAATTAGCACACATTTTGGAGGTGGATTTGAAATCGGAGTATTCCCTTTTTCCAAAAATAAAGAAAACCAGAATAATTTATCATACATGAATTTATAAATGCCGTGGAAAAGGGTCAACTTTGATTTTTTAATCAACTTAAATATTCCTAATAATAATATATATATACATTGATATGCACTGATATGTATCATGTACTTCCTTAAATCATAAAGATCAGAAAAGACTTTTAGAAATTATTTCAAAATAAACTTCGACTTAAATATATTAGTATATGTATACGCTCAATCACACAATTTTAGTTATATGATGTTATAACTGAAATAAAAAATTAGTAAAGGCAGTTATAATTCACTTAATGGGTCATAAGTTCTTTTTGGAAGTTTTCCCACTTTTCAAGTGACTTATTTCCCACGTAAGTATTTTCAAAAGAGTGAAAGGTACCTAAAGGACTTATGATCCTGGGAGTTATGAACCTGCACTGGTTGAGATTTTTGTTTTATTAATTTTCCCACACATTTACATACACAAACACACACAATTCGTATGTAAATGATGTGTAATCATTTATTTAATAATAATTATTATTATTATTTTAATTTCTCTTCACAACACGAACATTAACAAATGAATTACCCCTTAATGATATGCAATATATAATATACTGATATTTTAACGAGTGAAAATGATTAAATTAAAATAAATTTATTTATTTTTTAATTTTATTAGAATTTATTTATTATTTTCTATTTTTTTCATTGAACCTGAAGGCGATGGCCTTAAAGGTTAAATTTAATTTTATATTTTTGGATTATTTAAGATTAAATTGTTTGTATAATAATGGCAGTCCATTGCATTATCATTATTTTATTAAAATTTTACTTTATTTATTAAAAATAATATTTTTATTAATATTAATAATACATTATGTTATGTATTTAAAAAATATATTTTTGAAGCACTATTTGGAAGGAGTTTCAAAATGAATGCTTTCTATAAAAAGTGTAGTTGTGACAGTATGGATAGGATGATTTTGTTGTGACTGTAGGGAATAATAATGCATAGAGGGGTTTGTAGACATGGTTAATAATTATTCTAGGTAATAGATTACTAGGTAATATATTCCTACCAAATTCAATTCTTGGCAGCTTTAATAGGTGATAATAAAATATATTGCTATAATCAGTAGAGTAGGTTCCAGTAAGCTCTAATTAAAATAAACGACTGTGTCATTTTGGCTCTGTTCCAGTAAATTGGAATTTTAGAAAACTAAAAGTAAAGTCAGTGACTCTTTTTTCTAACCTAATGGTTATAAACCAATATAAGATTGATTTAAAAAGAGAGAAAGAGCTTCAAAATGGCGATTGTCAAGATACGGCATAATACATCTAATTCCCTTTTTACGCGATCGAATTCGAAATAACACGATTTTGAAAAAATCATTTAATACTCTTTTAACACGATCGGATTTTAAATAACACATAATTTAATAAAAAACATGACTAAATCCGTCTTAAAATGATTTTATATTCCAAAAAACAAATTTATTAAGAAACTTTTTTTACGCGATTTTCTTTTTACATGGATTTTGACAGAACCTTTCTATCACGTCAAAATAAAATTAAGTGTTTTACTTATGGTGCGTCATTGATAAGATAAATAATACATTTTTTATGCCAATTAAGGTCAAGGTAATCCGAAGAATCAAAATAACTCATTTTGAGTCTATTATCGAGTGAAAATGGCAATTCCCTCCTATTTGAATTTCCTCTTGTTTTTATTACTCCAATCCCATGTTTGTCTCTTTCATTGGTAATTCCATTTAATTTAATACTACACTCAGTTTTTAATCTACATTTAGTCCAGCTTAACACTACTGCACTATGTTATTTATTCAAATTTACATTCAATCTAAAAAAATATTCTTTAGATTATGCATGATTTTGCTAGTCATACAGGCCTTGCGGTCATAGCCAGCATGGTAACAGAATTTTAAAGGGTTTTTCAAAGTAATATTATATTATACTAAATTCTTAGTTTACTACTAATTCTTTATTAGTAGATAATTCTTTAAGTTTTTATGATAAGTTTTAATTTAAACATAATTATTTGTACCTAATTGGTATATGGTTTATGTAACTGTGGTTACCATAAAATTTATATTTAATTTTATTTTGGTTAAAAATTGAAAAAAATATTTTATAACAAAGAATACAAAGACCTGAGTGAGATATAAAATTAAAAACCAAGAATTTTTACGAGGAGATAGGATAGATACTATATTATCTTATATTATGTCTCATTCTTGTTTTATGACTTCATTTGCTTATTATATTGCATTGTCTATGTCCTGTTTAATTTTCAAAAATGTTATTCTTTACTTTATAACAACTAAAATTCAATATAATTTATTTATAAATGCTATAACAATATAAAAACCAAATTAAATATTTGTATAGTATTTTTATTGTTTCTACAATTATATTGATAAGTTTTTAAATCTACATTCAGATAAACTTATCCAAACAAAGTAATATAAAAAACATATAAATAAAGAATATATTTTATTTAAATATTGTATGTTCATGTTATATTACCCCATTATTACATACATATACTCTCTTAACATGAAATTGGCCCTTTTTATATGAATTGTTTTATCAACCGCTATATTATATGAAATATCTTGAGCGATTAGTATTGTTTAATTGGAATCTGAAATTTTTGCAAATTAGCATTATTCCGATGCTCAGAAATTCTTAAAACGTTTTTTTGTGATATGCGTCTCTGTGTGTGTCTGACTATACAGAAGTGTACAGTCTAAACGGCTGAGTGCAATGATCTGAAATTTCGTTGTTAATATCATGAATTCATAAGTTTTTGGACAAAATCGTGTAAATCCAAGAGGAACTCTCTAAGGTAATTTTTGAAGGTGGTATTGGAATATTTCAAAAATCGATTATTAAATTAACAAAATAACGAGTTCTTCTTCTTCAACTGCTAATCCACTACTGGATGATAAGCGATCACATGTTACTGTAAATTTGCAATGATGTTGACATATTCTTCTCTGCCTCTTGCACTATGTACTAATAGGAGGCAATAGAAGAAGACAATAACAGACTATTGTGTTAATACCTTCCCAGTTTCGGGTATTTCTATGCCACGACATTTGTTTTCTACCAATGTTCCTATTACCTTCTATTTTACATTTTACTATTAGCTGGAGTAGTTCATATTAAGTACCTCGTATTATGTGACGAAAGTAACTTAGTTTTCTGCGCTTGATAATTAGAAGCATTTCTCTATATTTTATATTTACCCTTCCGAGAACTTATTGGTTTGTAACTCTGTCTGTGTACGATATTTTCAATATTCTTCTATAACACCACATTTCAAACGCCTCTAATTTGTTTAACGCTGTCACTTTTAGTGTTCACACTTCTAATCCATAATATAAGAGCACAGACCACACATGACATAACGAGTTACTTTATCTGAAATTAAAAGAGTGAAAAAGAGATCAAATTGATTTGAAAATAGATAAATAGAAATTTTATGTGAAAAGGGACAAGTTCATGTGAAAAGAGTATATATTACACAATGGTACATATTTTTAGTTAATGAAAAATAATTTGTTTTGAAAAAAAATGTACATATAGAGTTTTTTTATTTATTCCCTTATTGCGCTCATTCACAATTTATCTTTAGGAATATTAATACTCTAATAGATCAAGAAAAAAAAGAGGGTTAAAAATTAAGATGAATTTGTTATAATAAAAATATAAAATAGGCATACAATAATAATTATATCACATACATATTATAATATTATCCATCTGGTGTTTCAATCCCATTATATTGTAGGTGAAAGAATAAATATTTTATAAAAGTGTTATTTAACACATATACTGGTTTAATAAAATATATCTCAAGTTTAATAAATAATAGGGTGTTAAACTATGCATAAATGAGTATTTTGTATTTTTTTTTTATTACATAAGAAATAGAAAAAATATAGGGGTCCTGATATTTACGATAACATTGGGTCATTAACATAAGAAAATAAAAAAAAACATGTAATACAAAAAAAAAGAATAAAGTGTTAAGATATTGGCATTTCTATATGAACCTTCATAATAATGCATAAATTTATACATCTTGAAGGGTTATTATACCCTTTAAAACATTCCTTAAAAGCAATTGTTTTTAATATAATTTTTTTTTAAGAATTTTGAAAAATTAAAAAAAATAGTTTCAATATTGGATTAAAAACAATTTTATATAATGGATGTCGTAGTTTTAAACTTTCATTAGATAATTAGGTTGTTAAAAATTGAATAACTCGATCATAATTGCCCTATTGCACCAATCACATAATCCTAAGGGACTTATGACAAAGGGAGCTGTGACATGTCACCGTTTTGTACGCAACAAAAACTTATGAAAAGTTATTATTTCATTATTTAATTAGTGATTGGTGCAATAGGGCAATGGTATATATAGGGATACCAGGATTCCTATAAGGAACCCCACGTATTCAATCTCCTAATTTTTTTAATAAGTTGTTCATGCACTTACATTTGACAAGATCAAATGGAATTCACATTATAAAATATTCACATTTAATAAAATACTAGTTTGATTAGTGATGTAAGTGTTTTGATGTGCTATATAGATATGCACTCATGTGCATGGATGCGATCTGCTTCGCAAAGTAAAATCAATTTATAATAAATGTGTATCCAACCATCCTTCAGGACGATAACTTAAAAACTATAAGAGCTAGGTTTTGAAATTGGCACAAGGGTTTTTTATACAATTTATAGATTTTTATTTATCTTGGTCATATAATAAGACAACGGCCTCTGGTAAATGTCAGGGAAAATTTTTAGAACTAATTCGAATACCATCCAAAACTAATAATATTGGAGGGTTGTAAATAAAACCGAATAAGTGCATAAGTAATATAACAGGGCAAGCACGTCATCCGGTAAATTTTAAAAATTTTAGAGTTTCATTTACAGGTAACTCTCATATAAATTTTAAAATCCTGCAAAGAGGTCTTCTAAACTCGTAATGAGCTAATATAATTTAGAATTAAGTGAGTAACAGATAAGGGCATCTTAGCTTTCACATTTTGAGATTTCTCGGAACAAAAACTGAAAATATATTTCATTAATTAAAAAATATAAAAATATTTCATAAATCAAAAGTCAAATCAAATGGACATCTAGTTAGGATCACTATGGATTCTTTTTAGTTTTCCTTTAGGAGCAATCTTTCAGGAAAGCGTTATAAGTACCTCATTCGATCAATTTTGTCCGAAACGCGTAAACTAATTTTTTTTGTGTGCATGTATGTGTTTGAGTATGTGTTTCTGATAACTGTTGTACATTTCAACCGATTTTGCTAAAATTTGATATGAATGCATTCTTCGTCCTAAGTAAGGTTAAATTCGTAAATGGGTTAAATCAGACAAACAAACTTTTAAAAAAATCTCGAGTTCTAACCATCAGAATGAGTTCAAATTTGGTACATAAAATATTGGTGGATAACCATGCCCAATAAGAGTAGCTTTCATGAATTTTATTCTATTATCATAGGGTCTAGAGATTCTAGGAGTTTCGAGAATGTCAAGTTCCAACAATCCATCCATGTCATCAAAACGGATATTGAACACGCATTGGACGAAAGGATCGGTGGGGCTTCCATATAAAATAACCGAACTTCACTAGAAATATTAACAAAACCTTCGGAGGATTTACAATAAAAATCCACATTATGCTAGAAGTAAAGCTTATAAGTATAATTCATCTTGGATTTATCACTACATTTTTATACCCGTATGACTATATAGTCCAAGGGTATAATAAATTTGCCATTACGTTTGTAACGCAGAGAAGGAGGGGGGGTAGATATAGACTCAAGTGTATGGATCAGATCAGAATCGAAAAATAAATCGATTTAGCCATGTATGTCCGTCCGTCCGTCCGTCCGTCCGTCATCACGATAACTCAAAAAGTAAAGGAGCTAGGATTATGAAATTTTCACAAATTCGTTTTTATGCAAAAAACGGAATCGAGTTTAAAATTCAGCCATTTTGGTCCACGGGTTCGAGTACCTGCCATACAACTTCTAATTTTATATGAGCATTACTCTATACCTATTACAGCTACGTGTCTGAAATTTTGCCAAAAGTAGTTTAGTATAATGGCCAAAGTTACTGCAAAATTTGGTTGGTCTACTGCAGAGGGTTCGAGTAGCTGCCATACAACTCCTTCTTTTATATGAGCTTTACACTACATCTGATGAAGCTGGGTGTCTGAAATTTTGCAAAAAATAGTTTAGTGTAATGGTCAAAGTTACTGCAAAATTTAGTTGGTCTACTGCTGAGGGTTCGAGTAGCTGCCATACAACTCCTTCTTTTATATGAGGATTACACTACAGCAAATGAAGGTGGGTGTCTGAAATTTTGCCAAAAATAGTTTAGTGTAATGGCCAAAGTTACTGCAAAATTTGGTTGGTCTACTGCAAAGGGTTCGAGTAGCTGCCATACAACTCCTTCTTTTATATGAGCATTACTCTACACCTAATAAAGCTGAATGTTTGAAATTTTGCCAAAAGTAATTAACCGGATGATATAATGTATATGTTACGGCCATACGGGTATCCCAGAGTTGACACAGTCTACTCTACTACACTCTTCCTCGTTTTACTAAAAATTATAACACAAAACTTTCAAATTTTCTAAAATCTAATTAATAGGTCCTATTTAATATCTTAAGTAATTAATTTACGAAAATATTTCGAATTCCAAATTTAAAACAGATCATATACTATAGCTTTAATAATCAAATTGATAATTGTTATTGATTACCAAAAGATCCACTATAAAACCAAAGTTTGTGGGGGTGGGCGGCTTCCTTTTAAAATGATATAGATGAAAAACTTTTTATTTACAATCTTATTTACTTGGTTTTTTTTGCTTTCCTTATAATTACTTTCCTTTTATTTCATATAAAAATATATATATATATACATACATATATATTATTTTAAGTACCCAAATAATGTCAATAGATTTTTATATATCTATAGATTACATCTACTATATCAAGAGTATTTAGTTTGTTGTTTTTTTTTTGGTATTTCCTACCAGACATTGAAAGCAAAAAACCAAAAAAACAAATAAATAAATAAACATTACATATTTAGTTGTATATCCTTACTCTACTACTATATATCCTGTTGTATATCCTGTTCGCTTTATATTGAAAAAAAATTGGATATTTATTGGAAATATGGAATAATTCAAATTATACTATCGATACTGTAAAAATTATACAAAAAATAAAAATAAAAATGGAATTTCGATTTAATCATTTACTACTTACACACACTATACTCATTTAAATTGATTACTTTTGGAGAGTTGTTTTTTTTATTTCCAATTTTGTTGTTGTTGTTGTTTTTTTTTCTATACTTTATTAGTAATTCTGAACTCAATTACAACTTCATATCCACTATAAATAACTAGAATGATTTTTTTGTACTCGTATATATATGTATATATATATATATAATATATATATATATAATTATATATATATATATATTAAGGAATGTTTATTATACATGACTGAAATTGAAAGAGATAAAACAAAAAAAAAAGGAAATCACAAGGACCTTCCGTTTTTCCTTCGATTTTGTTGTATAAAAGTTTTTTGTTTGTTTTTCTATCTCACTTTGCTTTTGTATGCCTTTTTTTTTTTTTTGATTTTTTTGTTTTTATTTTTTTTTTTACTTGTTTAAGTTAAATTGATCGAATTGATTAAATATAAATTAGTTTTGTTGTGTTAATGAGTTGCAAAGCTTCTAAATGATTATTTTTTTATTTTTTTTTATTTATTTATTTTTATTTATTTTAGTATTTTCCAATTTCAATCTCTCAAACCCCAAGTATCGTTTAGAAATTATTTATTGGTTAATAGAGTTGCCATGTCAGTTTAATAATTATAGTTAAAGGGAACATTCGTCAAAAAAATTTTAAAAACTATCTGAAGGTATTGATTTAAGTTAAGGAGATTACATTAAGTATAACATCAAATATACTTTGATTAAGTCACTTATTACGAATAAATAAAAGTAATGAGTTGTAAAGAGTACTCATTTAAACAACAGTTTTACTTATTACTTACTTGTTAGGAACTACAAACCATGAGGTACCGGGCCTGTTATAATATCTCCTTCCACTTCTCACGGTTTTGTGCCGATCTCCTCCAATTGGCTATGTGCAGTTTTTTTTAAGTCTGCCGATATCTCATCTCCCCAACGGTTCAGTCTCCCTTGAAGTCGCTTTCCTTAAGGTCTGGTTTCAAACATCCTCTAGACTGGAACATCGGTTGACATTCACTTGACGTTACCGAGCCAATGAAGGCGTCTGATTTTGACTTTCTTGACTACATCAACGTCATTATACAGTTCATAGAGTTCGGCATTATATCTTCTCCGCCAGACCGCGCCATCGTTTACAGGACCATATATTGTACGTAGAATGTTTCTTTTAAAAATCCAAATACAAAGTAGAAAAATTTTTTAATATAAAGTTTACTTACAACCACTTATCACTACTCTAAAAATATTAGCTTAGTCGTAATTATAATTGATTGGTGAAGTCTGAACAAATGATATTGTTAACACTATCTCTAGATCATAACTGTAATTCATATTTGAACTCTCACTCTAAATTGAGTGAAATTTGTAAAACTTTACTTGTGACATAAGTTAGGATGCGAACCCTCACGTCCTTAGAATTAAGTGAACAAGTAAAGAATTCGAATCCTTACTCCAAATTGAATGAAATTTGCAAAACTTTATTTGCGACACCAGATAAAATACAAAATCTCACTTCCTTGCTGTCAGTGTACAAGTAAATGTACAAGTAAAATATTCAAAACCGAAACCTCATTCTAAATTGAGTGAAATTCATTTAATTCTGTTACAGATGACATCATGTGAGATAGAATATGAACCCTCACTTCCTTGATTATATTAATTAATGCATTTACTAAGTATTATGCCATGGACGGCGTTTCCGTCACCATAGTTACTTTAAGTGCATGTTACATACATATTAATGTGTATTTCGCTTTTTTTTTATTAAATTTTTCTTGATATCGTTTCAAAATAAGTTTTCTACAAGTGTGGTTCATTTGACATAACAATTACTAAGAAAGATGGGGAAATAGAGTCTCTTAGGAAACATCAAATATAAAGTGAGTGCATGTAATTTAAATAATCACTTCCAATAAAATTAATTGATCTCAAAACGTTTTCTTAAAAGTACAGTAAAATTAATCGCTTAAGGACATCTCCCACTTGTTCCGCATTCATAATAATTTAATTTACATAATATGGTAACTTTATACATATAAATATTAAAATTTTTTTCGATTTTCTATTTTATTATATATACGTTTTGTATTTTGTTCTTTTCTTGATCTTTGATCCTTTTTTTTCCTTTTTTTCTTTTAATTTTTTGTTTTTCCAAAAAAAAACAAACCTACACACAATCAATCGTTAAAGAAATAAAATAGAAAAAGTTAATATGAAATTTTATTATAATGTTTTATAAAAAAAATATTGGAAAAATAATCAAAAATCAAAAGAAAAACCAATTAAAAAAAAAAACTTATCATAGAAAAATTTCATTATTAAAAATAAAAACCCAAAAAAAAAAAACTCGAAAAATCGTCCCTAATGGGATAAAATGGTATTCTTATAAAATACAAAAAAAAAGTTTCTGAAGGACAACAAAAAAAAAAGAGCCCCGGTATTTGAAGGAGAACAAATAAAAAAAAACCCAGGGTATCTGAAGAATAAAAAATCAAAAACCTTCTATTTAAAAAATTATACAAAGCTGTGAGTTTTGAATAATATACCTACATTTGTAACTTAAAAAGGTCTTTATTATTAAAAATATTTAAATTAATTTTTCAATTTATTTAATTTTCAATTAAATTTTTTCAATAGACTAGACTAGACTACTATAGTCTATATGTTTTTACTTAATTAAATTCGTTTACGTTTTAGTAATTTAAAAATCAATTTAAATTACAGATTTTATAGAGAGAAGACTATTGCTACGTTACTATTGCAACAAGACTATTGCATTCATAGAAAAAAGCTCCTTAGGTCATCAAAATTTACCTTACAATCAAAAAATCAAAATCTTAGATCAAAAAAATACTGAGAATACAAAAACTTCTTCTAGTTAGTGTTTGACTTTCAGAATCAAAACTTCCACTTTCCACTTTGGAAAGTGGTGGTGGAGTTAGTATAGCTTCATAGTTTCATAATCAAATACGCCATCTATGCTCTTAAAGTTTTAATACAGTCATGTACAACTTGGGACAGTTTAATTTTGGGAATCAGAATGTAGAGCAAGAGGCTGGGAATTATGGATTAAGTATTCGATTTAGATATTGCAAATGAAGACACTCCAAATACAGTTCATTAAGATTTTAATTAATTGAAGACATTTTTAATTAAAATATAAAAACCGTCTTTAATCTCCAAGTTATTTTTTTTACCTAAGAATACATCAATAGACTCTTGAGAAACTATTTATCAATAAAACTACATTCCAGTAATCTTGATATCATTTAAAAATTATATTTGCAGAAATCGCTTTACTTCCTTTTAAAAATAAGCATTGGACACAAATCAACAATACTTTTTGCATTCTTCAAAACTCAATTTTTTCAATAGATTTCTTCAAAATTTTTTTTCAAATGGGTTTATCACTTGAAATCCAACAAATTTTTCCGAATAAGTTTCTGATATTAGGTTATCAATTACCTGTGCAGTGTGCTGAACTTGTTTTTGATTTGCCTATTCTCTGAATCACCTAATACTTTCCTTCAAATGCTCTATGGCTAACACCAGCAGTTAGTAATTAAATTGTTTGCTATCCAATGATTATTATTTACCAACTCATGTTGCGCAAATTATACTTTATCAAATTAAAATGATAATTTTTCCTATTTTTATTAATTTTTATATCGAATTCCCACTCTTTAAAACACATTCCCACTCATACCAATGGTAACTTATTGAATTTTTCATATCAAAAGAATATTATCAAGTTAAATCAAAATTTTTCTAAGAAAATATAAGAAATTTAATTTAAAAACTCTACATGTTAAAAATACGTATAAAAACCTGAAGCCTGTGGTTAAAATCCAATAATTTCTTCGATATTAAACGCAAAAAATATTAAATAGAAAATTTTTATCGATTTTAAATCAATGTTCGACCTCTAATTATAAAATTTTTTCTTGTTAAATAATAATTTCTTTCTCCTCCTTCTCCTTCTTTTATGTTCTGTTTTTTTTTTCTATTTTTTTTTTACAGTTTTTTGAAATGATAACTAATCAAATATGTTCCTCACAAACTACACCCGAACTTCTATATACAGGGTGTCAAGAACATCACCAATATCGAAGGTAATAGGGATGTTCATAACGAACAAAAAATTGTTTCGGAGGAGGGTGGAGGTCTACTGCTAACTGTTGTCGGAACTGCCTTCAAAATATTACAGTTAATTTTTTAAAGAAATAACAACATCTTCGCCCCCCTGTATAACATAAAAGAGTTATTTAAGTGTCAGTAGCTAGCTAAAGCTATGGGCTTTCATAGTTTTTGCTAGTCATATTTTTAAATCTTGAAGAATATAAAATTTTTTACAGTTTTTATTAAATAACTGTAATTATTGCATAAAAAACCGTTATTAATGTAACAATTTTATTTTATTACTATAATCACCTATTTAAGTCCACAGCTTCAATTTAAGTCCCCACAGTTTTCTCATATCTTTTACTATTCTGTTCACTATGAACTACTCTATCACCTCCGCTTTTTGTGACCTATTGAATTTGGAACACCCTGTATATTATATACTCAATAATTCTTAAAGCCTAACATTATGCAAAATTTTTTTCTTGGAATCTAATCAAAGTGAAATGATATTCTAATGATGTTACGAAAAACAAATAAAACTGGAGAACTGAGAAGTTTAAAAAGAAAAACAGAATAAAGAAAATTCAGATTTTCTATTTTTATATTTTTCTTTAGAATTTTCTTTCTAATTTCTTTTTTCCACTTTATTTTTGTATTTGTTATTGTTCTGATGAATAAAAAAATGAAAAAATTTATTATTACCATTTTTGATTGGATAAAAATCGAAAATCTAAAAACTGATTAGTTTTATATCATAATGATTAGAAAGATGGTAGACCATGGTAGACCACAAGAGGGTGCTTATGATATGATTTAAATTTACCTTCGGTTATTTCTTCTTTCGTTTTGTTTTTGGTATTTCTCGCACTGACTGCGAATATCTGTTTATGGTATTAGAAATGAATATTAATTAGAGGGAATTAAGTAATGAAGACTACACTTAAAAAAGTTTTATTTACTATTTTTAGTATTCAATTCAAAGAACACAAGAGAAAATCTTTTTAAATGGAAATTATAGGTATGTTTTATTTCTTAAAGGCTCTGCGTCATATTCAGGTTTGAGGACTTGCATTTTTTAGAGTGAAACATTATTTTTATTTTAAATTTTTAAGTTTTTAATGAAAGTGAAATTAAGATTTTATGGGATATAGCTACCAATATATTAAAATGAAGAAATTATAAGTTTCCTACATGGAATAATAAGTTTCAAACCTCTTTATGTTACTCTTCTTATAGACATTCAAAACTTAAGTTTTATCAATTCGAAAGGGAAAAAGTTGAAGCCCAACTACCATATGTTAAGTCCAGCTATAAGTCCATATCGTCTTTGGATTATTAAAATTCATTTACATATTATTATTATTATTATTATTAAATCATATGTGGGTCATTATTCACTATTCTAGATTGCCTTATTCCACCTAATACTACTTAACCTTAAAAAACCCTTCTAAACATATTCCTCTTCCAAGATTCCAAGGATCTGTCTAATATCTATAAAGCATATATTTAACCTTAGATGGAATACAACTTTCACATTTGGTTTAGCGCATTCAAAACTTTTTTGAGTTACCTTGACAAAATTCAAAACCATGCCTTACGCCTAGTAGTAAGCTACATTTACTTAATTTGAGTCTTTTTGAAATATTGGAATTATTTTGCTGTTTTGGAGATAATAAATAACCATATGGTAATGACACTTGTTCTATTGAACTAAAGTCTATTATGCTTCCTCTTAAATACATCCAGCGTAACACCAGAAAAAAAGCAAGTGCTCTCTTCTACACTGTGGAAACTTCAAGATGATTTATTACTGATTATGGAAACTCTTTTTTGTTTTAAGGATTGCTAAGATATGGAATATGCTTTCATCTAATGTGTTTCTTTCTACTAATAACGTTCTATACTAAAATTTGCAAAAACTCAATACGAATCTTCCAGGTTCATTTCAACTAATCCATCTATTCCGCTTTAATATCCTATATTGCTCCCCCTTTCAACTTAACCTCTATATAAAGCAATTAATTTCTAGCAAATATAGTTAATATTTCGATTTAAGTTACTTTTTAACTTATTCAACTTATTAAAATTCGACTACAACCCCATTTTTTCTATGTGGCAGATCAAACCATTCAGCACCAAAATTTATATCAAATGTATTAATTTATACCGATCTTTAACTGTACTTTACACTATCTTTACATCATAACTGTACTTTATTTTCCTTGATTTGACCTCTCACTCTAAATTGAGTGAAATTTGTAAAATTTGATTTGTGATATGAGTTAGGATACGAACCCTCACGTCCTTGGATTTAAGTTTACAAGTAAAGAATTCGAATTCTTGCTCTAAATTGAATTAATTTTGTAAAACTTTACTTGCGACACTAAATAGAATCACTCACTTCCTTGCTGTTATAAGTGTACAAGTAGAGTATTCGAGCCCGAAACCTCACTCTAAATTGAGTGCAATTCATTAAATTCGATTACAGGTGACATGACATAGGATATAAACACTCACTTCCTTGATTATATTAATTAATGCATTTACTAAGTATTACACTATGGACTTTGTTATGTATTTCGTCACCATAGTTACTTAAACCGCATTTTACATACACATTAACTTAATTACATATTAATATTTATTTCCCTCCCCGAGTAAGGATTCGAATTCTTGATTTGTACACTTAAACCCAAGGACGTGAGGTTTGTATCCTAACTCATGTCACAAATAAAATTTAACAAATTTCACTCAATTTAGAGTGAGAGTTAAAATAAAAGGAATCCATTTCTAGCAAAAAGTTAGCATGTAAAAAAAACATTCTAGTCAGATAAGATAGTCTTCAATTAAGATTTTGATTTATAAACTTATTCAACTTACAATAATTCGACTATAACCCCCCCCTTTTTTTTTGTGTGCCAGATCAAACCATTCAGCACCAAAATATAAATGTTATAATTTATACCATCAACCAATCAAATTTTTATTTTTGTATTTCATTTAAACCATAAATTAATTAATAATATCTATATTTTGTTTTGGTTTTGAATTTTAACATTCGAATAACAATAACTTATCGCTTTATAACCATCATAATAAAAATTCATAAAAATCATCAAATAAAACCGAAAAAACCAAAAAAAAACTCAAATTATTAAAAAATTAATCAAAAATAATAAAAATCAATCAAAATTGCTAATAACTGTTCATTTCGGTGTATAAAAATAAATATATATATATATTATACATATATAATATATTTAATTTGAAAGGTCTCAATAATAAAGCCCAAAAACAAAAACACTCCCCTCCCCCCTAAAATGCTAAAATAAAGTTAAAAAGAATTAAATGACAAATAAAAAAAAAAAAAAAATTAATGGTGATGGAAATATAAAATTGAAAGAAAAGAAATAAAGACTTTTCTTTTGAATGAATAATTATTAAAAACGAATAATTAATGAATTTTATTAATCAGAAAAAATATTCTAAAATAAAAATAGTTAAAAAATTCAAGGTTATTATAAAACTCAGAAAAAAAATTTTTAATTCAAAAGACAAACAAAGAAGTGTTTAAATAAGCACAATTTTTCAAGAGCTGTACAAGCACTTGTCGCCCAAATACAAGCACTACTTTCCTCCTATATACAAACACTCCATTATTAAAAACAGTTCATTTTAAACAAAAAGTTTTCTTAAAAAAAAATTAATTAAAAAAAATAGTATTCTTTTCTTTGTCACCATATTCATGGCCACTTAACAACCTCATTTTAAAATAATAATTATCTAATAATGATTTAATTACGATAAAAATAAATTCAAAATACAGAAGAACCTTCTTAGTTCAATCCAAACATAATTGAAAACGGTTTAGCATAATATGAAATCTTTGTGTGCAGATTGCAGAATATCGTATTTCCCCTATACGGTCTAAAAATATTAAAAATTTTTTATTAATAAGTTGGAAAATATGTATTTTCAAAATTAGTAAATGTTTAAAAGTTTTTATATCGTAATATAATATCGTAATATTATTATAAATATTTAAAAACTAATATTGAGTCACTATACAACTTTGTTCTTAAGTATGTCAGTTCTAAAATAATATTAATATGCTAGGTAGATGAGTTTTAACATCCTTTACAGTAATAATACATCAGGTTGTATCCTGAACTTTTATTCAATTCGATAGTACTAAAAACGTAATAAATCTCTTATTATCCGTTACAATTATAATACATCAGGATATATCCTGAATTTTTACTCAACTCGATTGTACTAAAAATGTTATTAAATCTCTTAATATCCTAAACAGTTATAATAAATCTGGTTATAACCTGAATTTTTACTTAATTTAGTAGTACTAAAAATAATGTTTATTATTTCCTTTATTATTCCATCGAAGTTTCAAACCAAAAATCCTTAAAACGAAAATTATATTATACTGCCAAAGTTTTTTAGTACTTATTTCAGAATAATTTAATATTAAGAATATTTGAGAGTTAAAATTTAGATTTTCCTTTATCTCAAACAGCAATTCTCAAATCCGATATTGTGTGGATTTTTAACTCGTTATTTATACTCAAAATTTGAGTTAAAAGCAATTACAAAACATTCGTGTCTTGGATGAAAAATATTAAATTCTCCAAATTACAAAAATTTTTGAAAGAAATAGCTAGTGTGGTAAATTTTTTTAAATTTGAATATAACTGTATATAACAATAGTTATACCACTACACATTTAAGTATATACAGTTAGTTAAATAAGTTAAAACCATTAAAAATTTTTGAAAATAAATGGTGTATAATTAGGATTTACCAATAAGTAACCTAAACCACTTAAATACTTGTTCTAAAGATATTTTAGATGTGTTTGGATTCAAAAAGTTTCTGAAAAAATTAGTAATGATTTTCAAAGTACAAAAAACAAATATACAAGAAACATTAACATACAACTGTGGTGAAAGTTCTTAAAAATTGCTGTATAATCACTGATTTGGTTGTTGTCTTGGATTATATTAAAATTTTAGTACCTTCTTTATATTGTAATTGATATTGAATTCAACGTGCAATAATATATGTATGGATATTTAAAATACATCCTTTTAGAATATATCTATATCCTTTGGCAATCACAAATTAAAATAAAATTTAAAACTTTGATATTATTGTTAAGAAATTGCTTACTTTAAAACTCTGTTTTATTATTTATTAACATTCAAACTAAAAAATTTAACTCAAAGTACTTATATTTGTAATTATTAATAAAACAATCACATCAAATACGAGTATATTAATATTGTAATTGAATGAAAATTTCGTAGACTAAAATATTATACAAATTACAACAAATACAATTAGGTTAATTATATTATACTTTACCTTATCATATTTTTCCACTCATTCCGACTCAATTAATTTGACATCGATAATGATTTTGTGTCACACATACTTATAAAAACTTTGGTAATTATGAATTATTTAGTGTTTTTTTTTTTTTTTTAAAACCTCCTGTTATTAAGTACATTTAATTGAATATTACAAAAAAAAAAACCACTTATTATTAAATAAGTACATTAATTAAATATTCAAAGTGGTTAACTAAAAGTGTCTCATTTTAAATTCAAATTCAATTATTGAGTAATTTCTATTGTCACTCGTTTATTAACAATTTACACTTCAAAAAAAAAATTCTTGTTATCTTTATAAGTAGTTAAGTGTATATATGAGTATATAGTACATGGTATATAGTTCTTTAAACTGCCTATATTTTTACTTTTTCACTTTACCCGCATTCTTTACTAAACATAATGTATCTAGTAATGTATATACTGTTATCGCTTGTCATTGTGTTTGTATATACTTTTGAATAATATTCAAGGATAACAATTCATACTTCAAAATATTTTGTTATCAGATAAGTTATTATTATATGCTGATTTTGGTTTTTTTTAAATAGAGTTTTAATAAAAGAAATCGTTATTGTCCTTGGATTCAACATATATATGTGTATATACATATATATAAATGGAGCTTTGAAAAAAGGTCCTACGAAATAAGCCCTCGGGGTGAAATTTCCCATTTAATGAGAAATAACGTTCTGGGGTTTTATTTGACATAGTAATTGAGAAATAGAGCCCTCAAAATATGGGATATAAAGCCCAGGGTTTTATTTCTCTTTTATGTTGTACTACGACTTCTATAAAAAATAAAACCCCGGAGAGATTATTACTCATTTCAATTGAACCTGCAATAGTTTCATATATTTTTAGTTAAAAGTTAATTTTAATTATATAACATCAGTGACGGATACGAATATATACAGACTTTCTTGAACTATAATATCAAAAAAAATTAGCACACATTTTGGGTTGGAATCGAAATCAGGGGTATTCCCTTTTTTCCAAAATAAAAAAAAACAAATAATAATTTTACATATAAACTACATTTATACTACAAACTACATATATAAACCTAAATTTGTAGTCTTGCATACATTAAATCAAAGTCTTGCATACATGAATTCATAAATATTCTGGAAAAATGGTCAACTTTGATTTTTTAACCAACTTAAATATGTGTAGGTGAGAAACAAAGTTGAACTATTCCATTTTTCAAAAAAAAAAAGTTAAATATCCAGAAAAATTCTGCTAGAAAAATGCAACATTTTGATATATTCAACTTTTTTCTATCTACAACCATTCCTGAGAAAATCAACTTTAAAATGTACGTTTTTTTTCAAAATAGAATTATTCCACTTACATGGTGGAAACAAAACTAAACTATTCTATGCTAAATTATATCGAAACAAAACAAAACTATACCTATATATCTGTTACTTACAATCGTATTATTTATTATCAAAACAGAACTATTCCTGTGTTCTATTATTTTATTAATTTTTGGCGCGAAAATTTGAAACTGTCAGAGTTATGTTTATATAATTCACATTTGCAATTTATACTCCATAAAAGAAAGAGGTGTTTTTATAAGTAAGTAGAATATCTTAATATTATAATATCTATATTATTATTTTAATTATGTATTTGAATAAATATAAAAAAATATACGTTAATATTAGAAAATGGAATCTTTGGAATATCCTGTCGAAACTGGTTATCCGCGCAAAAGAAAAATTAATATCAAAAATCGTAAGCAGACCATTGCAAAAATTCAGCGGTATAAAAGGAAAAATTTACCAGAAATGCCTAAATGCCAACACAAAGAAAAAAGTGGATTCAAATGCAAACAACTGAAACCTGCCGATGCATTAAAATTTTCAGATGCATTTTACATGATACCAGCTAAAATGTCGCAAGATGCGTTTTTGTTAACTTATTGCCAAATTACTGCTCCAAAAAGAACTGGTCGCGGTTTAGCAAAAGGTAGTAAACAAAAATTTTGTGTAAAATATACTATTCGCACAAAAAAAGGATTGATTTTAAAAGTATGTATACAAAAACATTAAAAATGTTAAGGTACATATACTGAAATTATATTTTGTGTACATATTTTATTTTAAAGGTATGTCAAAAAACATTTTTAAATATACTTGGGATTACAAAAGGAAGATTACACCGTGTTTGCTCTGGTAATTTTGAAACGGGACTGGCTCCTATCGAAAAACGAGGTGGAGACAAAAGAAGTAAGCAATATGATGACAAAAGAAATTGCGTTATCAATTTTATAAAACAATTTAAAACTATTGAAATTCACTACTGTCGTAGTCAAATTTCAAAACGCCAATATTTGCCAAGCGAACTATCAATAAGGAAAATTTGGATACTGTATAATGAGAAAATGCAAGATAAAAAAGTGCGATATAGTTTTTTCAGAGAAATATTCGTAACAAAATTTAATATTGGATTTAAAAGTCCAGCAACGGATATGTGCTCTACTTGTATAAGTTATAGAGAAAGAATGAAGTACGAAAGAGATTTAAAAATAAAACAAGAGCTACAAACACAATTATTAATACACAAACGTCGAGCTAAGTCATTTTATGATCTGTTAAAAGAAAAAAAGGATGGTTTACTTTTGATTTCTTTTGACTGTCAAAAAAATATGCCATTGCCGAAACTTCCAGACCAAGCAGCTTACTTTAGCCGACAATTATATATATATATGTTTGCAATTGTGGAAGGAACATCAAAAAGTGCACTTGCGAAAGAAAACACATTTTTATATTACTGGACCGAAAATTGTCATGCGAAAGGATCCAACGAAATTGCATCCTCTGTTTTCCAATATTTGAACAATAAAGACATGACTGGTATAACCACGATTCGTTTAATGGCCGACGGATGTGGAGGCCAAAACAAAAATTCCATCATGGTTGGCATGTGCCAATATTGGCTAGCGACAAAAGCTCCACGTCATGTAAAACGAATAGAAATCATATTTCCAATTGCAGGACACTCATATTTACCTGCCGACAGGGTCTTTGCCCAAATTGAAAAAAAGGTAAAGGTAAAGGAGACCATAGTAAATGTTGAGGAGTATTTAGAAATCTACAGTGAATTTGGTACCACTAAAAACTTAGGAAGTGATGATTGTCCTGTATATGATTTTAAATTGGAAATCGAAAAAAATTGTAAGCCTACTGGCAGCTGGCATTTCAAATTTAAAGAGAGTAAAAGATTTTATTTAACAAGAGCGAAAAATAATAGCATTCTCGTAAGAGGAGAAGTTTTTTACAGGTCGGACATCGGGGTTGATAAGTCTACCATTAAACGTGGAAGAAATCTAAACCAAATTAAGCTTGATAGATTGCCTCTTGGCATTAGGGTAAATGATTTAAAACTGAATGACGTTGATAACCTACTTTCCAAACATTTTGGAAATGAATGGAAATCAATTGAGCAGCTGAATTTTTATAAGAATATATTAAACGGAAATGCTGACTTTCTGCAAAACATTAATGGCGATGATTTTTGCCAGCAACAAAGTCCTGAAATTAATATTATTAGAGTATAGACTGAGTATAGACTATAAAAATTTAAATTTTTTAATTGAATTTTGAAATTAACTGATTTCATACTTTTTATGTTTTTATTTTTTTATAAATTTTATATTTTGTTAATTTATTTTTATTTATTTTATGTTCGTAATAAAGGAATTTATGTGATTTAATAAAAAAAGGCAAAGAATGCGTTACTTTAAAAATATAAGAAAATTTAATTTTATTAACAAACTGAAACTATTCCCTGAATAATTTTTTCAAAACAAAACAATTCCAATTGTTATTTTCAAAACGAAACCATTCCAAATTTTTTAGCTTGATAAAAGGCAAACCGAAAGCTTGTGATTTTAATCGTTAATAGCAGATACTCCAAACACTAAACCTTTACGTTTAGCTTAACTTATTTATCAACAATTTGATGGGGAAAAAAGTTAAAAGTATTTTTTATTTTACTCAAAAATTTTCTACATGGAATAGTTTAACTTTGTTTCTCACCTACACATATGCTTTCTAATGTAGAATCTCGCATAGCCAAATTTATAATTAATATTAAATGCATATTGCTTTACATCTAACATTTTACTTATATATAAGTTATATTTTTAAATTATTTTTCCGGGATTGAATAATACAAAAATTGATTTTATTACATATTTAACGAGAAAAAATAAGTCGGGCCTTATTTCTCAAGAAGTAGAAGATTTAGTAGAAAAAAGAAACAACACCCCAGGGCTTTATTTTGTTTTTTTTAAGTCATAGTTCAACTCAAAAGGGAAATAAAACTCCGGTCTTTATTTCTCAATTGCTATGACAAATAAAACCAAAGGGCGTTATTTCTCATTAAACTGGAAATAATACCTCGGCGGATTTTTTTTTGCTTGGTCTTAATGCAGGTCACCTATATATATGGAATTTATCCAATACATTATTATTATACCAAATTGATTTAATACTTAAAGTTAGTTTTGTTTCGAATATAGGAAAACTATAGATAATACCTCGAAACTATACTATAGATAATTCAAATATATAAGAAATATATATATATATATATTTTAGTTATTCAACACGCGAACAAATTTTAAATACTTGTTATACATTTGTTTATATTCAAATATTCGTTTTCTTAATATGGTTTTTACTTTTCATTTTATTTTTAATACAGAATATAATGAAAAAAAATAAAAGTTAATTTTTATTATAAAATAAGAAAGGAAGGCATTCAAAATAAAAAAAAAAAAAATAACTGTTTTCTGTTTACAATGTATATAAAGTGCCGGAAAATATAATTCATATAAATTCAGCAGTTCAGCACATTAAAAAAATAATATAATATGTATATGTGATATATTTTTAAAAGCTTCAATATTTATTTACCTTTAAGGTATTTATTTACTTTGCGGTATTTGTTTCAAAAAATGTTTCCTGGAAATATTATCTACAATTGTAATCTCGATTTTTTTTTTTTTTTTTAAATTGTAAATTTTTGTTTTATTTTATTTTTTATGAATTAACTTCCTTTTATAAAACGAATAATAAACAAAATTAAGTAAATAATAATGAAAAAAGAATGATATTTAAAGGTTTTTATTAACCCTCATGAAGATACAGGCCGGGGTTAAATATATGATTTTTTAGTGTTTAACGGAAACTAGCTTGGCGATAAACTAGGGTTGTGGTTATTTTCAATTAACATGTCTAATTGATATCATAGAAATGTATTTAATTTATCGGGTGGGTGAGACTGATGTTAGATTGCCAATCTTTCTTTCGGGAGGCCTCGGTTCGAACCTAAGTAGAACTTTTACATTTTTTTCTATTCGACTCAGCTACAACTCGACTGTCATGACCAATAATTAATAATTCTATATTTATTAAAAACAATATATTAATATAACAATATAAACAAATAATTTAATTGAATAATATAACTCACAGATACAGAAATACTTTATAATTTAAAAATTTTAAAATATACAACAATTAGAATTATTATAGTCTAATAGTACCACATTTAACATTTAAAAGTGGTGTGCTTATTTAATTTGAAATATATTAACCCTAATTACTCC
The DNA here is from genome assembly GCA_963082915.1 of Dolichopus griseipennis. NCBI lineage: Eukaryota > Metazoa > Arthropoda > Insecta > Diptera > Dolichopodidae > Dolichopus > Dolichopus griseipennis. The sequence continues at coordinate 80,349,766 of OY720444.1, read as the reverse complement.
ATTCTGATTTTGAAAATTTCTTAAAGCAGCTATAAGCTAAAATTACATTTTTTTTGCTGTTCAAGTCTATCTAGAGAAGGCATCTGAAAATTTTGCTGTAATTTATTTATTTAAATACACTGTGGAGAATCTCAATCAAAGTAAATTCTATATGCGTTATCTCTTCTTATGAGATTTCTGATTTGGAAGTCGTTTTATTCAATCAAATCATTTTAACTTAATAACAGAACAATAATCGGACACACAGACTTTCCAAATAGATCTCTTGAGTTTTTAAAATTCCTTATAAATTTAAATGCAATTCATTTAAATGCAAATTTAAATTCAAAGATATTGTGCTGCTTCTTTCAAAACAGTTTAAAAGATTCAAAGTGGTAGAACTTTTCTGTTCAAAATTCTACTACAAAGAATCTTTCAACATATTCTGGAAATATCCCTTAAGGGGATATTTGAAATAATACTTCCTCATTGAAGAAATTGCGAATTAAAAATAGAATTGAGCTGCTAAATGGTGGAATGCAACATAAAAACAAACTTAAAAGCCTAAGAGTTGCATAATTAACACTTAATTTAATAATTTACCCTATACATACATTTTAAACTTCATATTTAAAAAAATTTCACTTAAGGGTTAATGAATTTATGTAAATTACTATGTATTATTATTAAATGACATAAATTATTACCATTACCGTGTTACCACCCTGTTTTTGTTTTTTCTTATTGTAAACAGCAGGAAAAAAAAAACAGATTTAGAAAATTTTTTTATTATGTTCTTTGTCTCTTTTTCTCTTACTTCATCTTTAATTTTTTTTTCTTTTCTTTAGACTTAATCGTTTAACGTTTCCTCTCTAAGCTGCTTTCACTTTTTTTAACTCCCATCATTATTTTATTATTCGAAATAATTTTCAAACAATTTTAAAAAATAAATTCACTTTTTTTTTTAATTCAAGTTAAAATGAAGAAAAAAACAAACATACACATACACACAAATTATTTTCATAAAAAATAAAAGTGAAAATGAAAATAATGATAAGATTTTTCCTGCTATCATTCATATTTTACTGATAATTTCAAGGTTTCCGCCTACACCTTAAACACATTTAATTTCCTTCCTTCAAAAAAAAAAAAACAAAAAAAAAAAAAAATCCAACAAATTGACAAACAAAAAAAAAAATTGAATTAAAATTTTCCAACACCGTTTTTTTTTTTATTCTTCAACTTTATTTCCCCAAGTTAAGTCAAGATCTCTACCCAAATAACAACAACTACAAAAAAAAATCTGTAACTGAAAGTTCACGAAAAATAGAGAAGTTTCTGTTAAAGTGAGAGGCAGAGGAGGTGAACAATTGAATTTCTGTCACAATCAGGCAAGAGAGCATAAAAAAATTTATTTTCACTCAAATGGAAAATTTTTTCTTAAATAAAAAAATATTTGCAAAAAAAATTTAAAAATACAAAAGGAAATAACGTAAGAAAAATAAAACTTTTTTTTTTTGTTTTCTTTGGGGTTATCGCGGAAATCTCTTCAGAATAACGGTAAATAAAATTAAAGTTTTTTTTGAAAAAAAAAGAACAATAAAAAAAACTTTAAACTTTTTTTATACAAAGATAGGGAATAAAAAAAATAAAATTCAAAAAAATTAAACTGTAAAATAAAATGACAGGTTAAATCATAAGAAAAAAAAAACAATGAAGATTATAGTTGTTCTTGTCAACTTTTAGCTACGGGTGTGAACCCACAAATAGTCTTTAAAATAAAATAAACAATCAATTCACTAATTATATTATAAAATAAGTGGTACGATAAATTTCTAACTTTTTCAGTGCACTTGGTTTTTTTCTTCACTCGCTGAGTTTCAATGTTAAAATTGTAGCCTCATTTGATTAACAGTATTCGGATTGAGAACTTTTGCATGATAGCTAATCCAAAAATGGGATTCAAATATCTTCAAAAATATTGCTTGTCATCCTATATTACCTACGGATTTAAGTTTCCAACCATCTTAAGTGTTATTAGTTGCAACGATATGTACTCTATTTCAAGAAGTCTCCTAACAGCTGGCCTAGCTTTTCTTTATTCCGAGAATTTTCAAGATTAGGAAATAAGCTAGCCATCAAATTAACTTTTTTGCTTACTTTTAGTTTGAAGTTTTTAGAGTAATTAGCTTAAATGATAAGGATTTGAAAAATTAGTATGAAACTTTTTGAAAATTTATACAAGTCCTTGTTCCATATTATCTTACTTTTCGATTCTAATTCGATCCATACACCTGAGCCCATATCTACAGCCCCTTCTTTTCAGTGTCACAAACGTAATGGCAATTTTAGTATACCCTTAGAACTGTACTATAATACTCTTGCCATACTCTTGATATCTAAATCAACTTACTTTTCGGTTCTAATTCGATCCATGCACTAAAGTGTCATCCATGCACCTCCCTCTTTTCAGTATTACAAACGTAATGGCAAATTTAGTATACACTTACAACTATGTCAATTCTTAGAAATATGGTACACAAATAAGTTTAGATAGGTATTTATACCAGCATAATAATAATTTGTAGATATAAGTACATAGAAGTGGTTATGTAATTTTTTGCTGCTTTTTGAGGTTTTCCTTGAAATAAATAAAGTTTTTTTTTGGAAAAGTTTTCAGTTTTATTTTTTTGTAAAATTAAATAAAAGACTAAAATAAGCAAGAAAATAGTTTTAATAATCATTTTGGGAAAATGAAAGAAAATTTTGTTATTTTTTTATTTAAAATTTTAAAAGTTATAATAGGTATGAAAAAGAAAAGTTGACTGGACTTGGGGTATTCACTTTGACTTGGGGTTGTGATCTAAGGTATAAAAAAAGAAATTGAATTTAGAAATCTCATAATACGATATTACTCTATAATTTTATTGTCAATCGATTAAATTCGAATAAGTTTTGGTTTTTTTATAGAATTTTAATTATTTCTTCGAATATATTTTTCATCCTCTGGATACTTATTTTTACTAGAATTTTGTATCAAGCAGCATCTTTGAAAATTTATAAAAAAATTTAAAAATTTAATATCACGTATAGTTATACATTTTACTAACTTTCTAAAGATTACAGAATTATATTTTGCGTACTGCACTGTAAAATATCTTACTTGCTATTCTAATTTGTTTGAGCCTAAGAGATCCAAAGCTTATATTTGTCATTAGCCTTCTCATATCTATGATTAATTCGTTTTCTTATAACTATGATAATTTTTAGTTCTCTCATAACTATGACAGGTTGCAGGTGTACATTTGATCAGTTGTGTAGCGGTCAAATTTTCAAACATCAGTCAAGTCATACTCAAAATCAATAAAGTCATATTAAATTTCACGTAAGTAGCTATATAAATATATTAGGATATAAAATAAATAATGAGAATTCTTCTAGATTGAAATTAATGGAGCTTTACAAATTATTTGAGCTTGAAGTTTATAATATATATATGGGAAAGCCGAGCAAATATTAATATATCTTTCAATGTCCTTATTTGTATTTCTTAACTGTATAAAAGTGCCTAATTTAAGAATAATATAGCTCTAGAACACTTTATTTATTTTTACAGTTATTTTATTTACTAACAGCTGGGTGGCACAGTGGTTAAGTGCCGACCTTTCACGCGGAAGGGCCCGGGTTCGAATTCTAGTGAAAGTGAAAAAACTTTTCTGGTTTTCGGCTCGACTCAGCTACCATTCGCCATTGGGTTCAAATTAATGGCATAATCAATAATTAATAATTATAAATCTTTAATAAAAATACTTTAATATAAAAATATAAACAAATGCAAAATATAAACAAATAATTTAATTAAATAATATAACTCGCAGATATAGAATACCATATAAGTAAAATATAAAATATTACAATATAAACAAAAAATAGAATTGTAAATATTGAAAATCTAAAACGTTTCTACATGTTATAAGGCCTAGTACTATCTCATGTTTAAATTGTATGTGGAATTCAATAAGACAAATTCTAATAACACGAATATAATATGACCCCCTGTTCAAACATGTACCTATGGTATAGACAGGCTTATTAGCCTAACAGTTGAACAGTTAGCGCTTAAAAAAAAAAAAAAAAAAAAAAAAAAAAAAAAATTTCACTAAACACTTAACGTATTATGTTAGGTTTTAAATAGCCAGAGTAGAACTTAACTTTACAATTATTCTTAGCTTATATTTATACTAAGCTTTTATCAACTAATTTTGTATAAAGTCAGCTTTAATTAATAATGATTCTTAATAATTAACATGAGTTCTTAATAAATATAATTATTCTAAATAATTGATTTACATAATATTATTGGTTTTGTTTTAATATAGGCTTGTTAAATCATGTTTACCTTGAAAATGTTGCTGACTTAATATGTTAATGATCTTATGGATGTAATGCAACTTTAATTTAAAGCGGAAGTCATTTTTAGACATAAATATAAATGTTATTGTTACCGAGAATTGTTTAGTTAATAGAATTCTTGGAAAGTATGTCAAAAGTGCAATTTAATTAATTAAGTTTAAGATTTTCATATTATTGTTATATTACTTATAACATTTCAATCCCATATCCTTCGACTTAAAGGCCAACGTCCCAACCACTACGCCACTGGTCGGACTTCTTTAATATTGCAAAATAATTAGCTTTTCGTAATTCATCTAATTTTCTTCGAATTAATTATATAATTTTTCAACCAACTTAACAATTTTATTCAAATTATTTCAAAAAATTCAACTGAAACCAAATAATTATTTAATTAAAAAAAAAAACTATGATAAAAATCACCTCAATAAAATATAATTCACCAAAAAAATGGTATGTTGAATTAATTTAAAAAAAAAAAGTTACGTAAACTTATTTTTTAGTCTGAATGCAAATAACTATTAAAAGTCTCGTTTATTTTTTTTCAATTAATTTTTAAATACCTTCAATCAACAATTTTCATTTTAAATAATTTTATATATTTTAATATTATAAATAAATTTTGTTTTTCTAAAATTAATTGCAATTGATCGCGCCATTTATTTTAATTGATTTTGTCATTATCAATTAATTTAAAAAAAAAATATACAAAAAAAAAACTTTGCAGACTTTTTTATCACTTTAATGGGAAAAAATAATCTACAAACAAGATGAAAAAATAAAAGCATTTGCATAATATACAAAGTATATACACAATAATATTATATATGTATATTATATATAAAATTTTCCAACAATTTTCATTATTTTCTAATCGTTTCTATCTCTGAGTATCTCTAATGTACGTGTGTTTTAAAAATGCTCATTGTATAAAATAACTAACTTTCAATACATAATAATAATAATATACATAATACATAATATATATATATATATATATATAAATGCTTATTATGTTTATTGCATACAATAATATTACAAAATGCCCTAGACATACTTTTTGTTTTTCTTTGACTTTCTAAAATGCAAAAAAAAAAGAAAAAAAAAATAATAATAGAAAATAAATTTATAAAATAATCATGACTTTCAATTGAAAATTAAATTGCTATATTCACTAATAACTTTTTCACTCATTTTATTCAGTTTTTTTCCTATTCCACAATCTAATATGATTTTCCGCCGATATTCCGTTATATAGGTATATAATAATATTATTATATTTTTATTTTTTTAATGTTTGTGTAGGCAAAAAAGTAAAAAATAAAAAAAATGTAAGCAATTTTTTTTTTTAAAATAAAAATAAATGTTAAAGTATGAGAGTACCTATAGAAAAAGTTTTTATTTATTTGTTTGATTTTTTTTAATGTGTATTTTTTTTTTTATTGTAATTCTGTAAGTGATGTTTGTAATGTAATGCTAGTAATGTATATATGCATATTAGTGGCGTCTTATTAGGGAGTTCAAAATTTGAGACAATGCACACAATTTTTTTTTTTTTTTTAATTCGTAAAATCCAAAAATAAGAAGTGAAATACAATTTTATTTTATTTTATTTTTTAATTACAATTTTATAGTAACATTTAAGCACCTTGTGAATTAAGTTATTGCTTATATATAAAAATTTCATTGTGTTTGCTGTCAAATGCTTTGTACTGACATTCCGTTATTTATGTGGGTTTTGTTAAAATTTTATTTAAATTTTCCCCATAATACTAATTCTATTCACTACTATGGCATTAAATAATTATTCCTGAATAAAAATTATACAAATAGGTAGATAGGTAACGGAAATGTTACAGACAAAGCATTCATTTTATAATGTTGACAGCCGCGTCATTTTGTTAAAATTGTCACAATTATCTGACAAGTGTGTTTCTTTAATCTTTAATTACTATGAATTTTGATTATACTATGGCATTAAACAATTATTCCTGAATAAAAATTATACAAATAGGTAGATAGGTACGGAAATGTTATAGACAAAGCATTCATTTTATAATATTGACAGCCGCGCCATTTTGTTAAAGTTGTCACAATTATCTGACAAGTGTGTTTCTTTAATCTTTAGTTACTATGAATTTTGATTAAATTGTAGGTTTTACAAATTATTCGTCTGTAAATATTGTCTGATTCTAAATTTTTATGAAATATGGTAAAAGTTATTACGATAGCATTCTACTGGTGGTTACGATGACATTCACCTCTGATGTCCAGGATGGTATTCTTTCAAAAAATTGCGTAAAATTTTTTTGAAAGGCGCAAGAAGAACTCTTTGAAAAACTTTAAGTATTTGTAAAACTTTCTTATATAATAATGACCAAAACATTAACGTTGCCGTGGTAATCGGTGCTTCTCAACTCTCTGTGCTCTCTGTTTTGGAAGACTTAAGAGATGTGAAACTTTTTACAAAAATTTGTATTATGATAAATTAGAGACTAGGTATACGATATCTATTATTAGTTAATAAAAAACATTTTTTGATTTATTTAGTTTTTGTTAAATATTTTTGAAGTTTTTATTAAACACTTCATAGTTTTTAGTGAACACTTCATTTCATTAAAAAAACCTGGAAGAATTAAATTATAATTCATAAAAACCTTATAAATATTTTAAAATTGTAATTGTAATAATGTTATTTTTATAAAAGAAAATTTTACAGTTATTTAGTGGGTCTTAATAAATTTTATGGGTCTTAATAAATTTGTCATTAAATATTTATTTTTTGTACACTCTATTTAAATTGCTATGAGTTGCCACTGATATATTTTGTATGTGTATAACAATAAAAAATATGTCAATTATGACGGATGATAGCATTTTAGGATGAAAAAAAAAATAACAATAAACATAACTTTTATTTGATATATATTGTGTAGGTATATATACTGAAAATGACAATGAATTGATAAAACTACAAACAAAAATATTATCAATGTCATTCATATTTTTAAGTGCCTTGTTATATACTTGAAATGTATATATGTATAAATATGTGTGTAATTATATATATTTTACATATTATTAGGAAAAAAATACTTATAAAGTTACTTTTTAAAAAAGAAAATTTATTTTATATATATATATATGTATATAGATAAAAAGATGTTTTTTTAATAGAAATACAAAAAAAAAATGTTTCTATTTCAAAAAAAAAAAATTATAATAACTGACCTTCATTATTTAAATTAATTGAGAATTAATATTTAGTACTTTTTGTTTTTTTTTTTATAGGAAATAACAACAGGTCGTTACTAAGGGCAAAGAAATAACAAAACTTTTAATTTTAATGAAGCCTAAAACCTTTGCATTTTAAGGCCTAATTTGATATAAATAAAGAACAAAATTTATAATTTTATAAAAATTAATGTACGCACTTACACCAGTAAAATAATAAGAGTTTCCTAAAATTTCCTAATTATAAACGTAACCTTGGCAATACGTTACGCGAAGTTACATTTTTTCACAATTTATTAGCGCTCAATTCTTTCAAACGATTTAAGTTAGAAAGTTGGAGTTTAAGAAGAGTTGGATTTTTGGAAGTAATTAGTATAAGTATCAGTTATGTGAGGAAATATATAAAGGAAACCCCCATTTAGAAGTTATAAGGGATTAAAATCTGAATAAAAGGTGAATTTAAAAAAATTCATATTAAATAAAAACACGCTGACGAGAACAGAGCAGGTTCTGTCAACTTTAGAACTCCCATATGAAAGTAATATAAACATTATAATATCTTTACCTTATAAACTATCTGACTAGATACAATTCTATCTGTCTAAACATCTGTTAACAGTTAATCTGAATGATAACGCGTTTGGGTTGGAATGGGTTTCAAAGTTGTATATATGTTGATTTCTTACATATTATTTAAACTTAAATATTATTTTAAAATTATAACCCAATTCCAAATATCAAATTTTTAAATAATATAATATATAAAATACAATTACATAATATATTATACATATTATATCTTTATACCCTATATACTATTTATATAATGAATATTTTAGTTTAAATGATATTATTTTTATCTATTGCTTCAAATAATTGTTATCTTTCTAAATTTTCTAAAATTTCCTTAATCTATTGTTGGGATCCGTTGTTACTTCTATTATTAAAATCTCATGACACAGTGATATCGTTTTTTATATCCCTGTGAACATAAGATCTAAAGGTATACTAAATTTGCCATTACGTTTGTGTCGTTTTAAATAAGATGGCACATAGATATGGATTCGAATCAGAATCGATAAATTAGTCGATCTAGTGTTGTGTGTAAAACTCAAAACCTAAAAAGTTTGACCTAAGATTCTGAAATTTTCAAAAATTAGAATTTTAAAGGAGAGTCTGCTTTGCAATTGAAATTGCGCCAGTTAACTTTTTGAGTTCGAGTAGAGCTGTTTAACCATTTTTCATAAGAGCACAACTCTATATTTAATAAATCTGGTGATTGCTTTAGTGTTACCAAAAGTAATTGAGCTTTGTTACCAATGTTTTAACAACATCTCTGGTTATGTTCTAGTGTTTTTAGGTTCGAGTAACTGAAATGCAACTTTTTTTTTTAGTTAAGAGAATAAGTTAATTCCTAGTGAAGCTGATCTGAAATTGACAACATCAGTTATGTTTAATAATAGCCACCATATTCACAACTTATGTTTTACTTTATATACATAACTCATATAGTCTAAAATCAATCGTGTATTTCAAATATTGCCAAAGTATTGAACCACGAGATATTATAATGTTTATATTACTTTCAAACGTGAATCCTAAAGTTAACAGAATCTACTCTACTCTCTTCCTCGTTTCTTTTATTTAATATCAATTTGTTTAAATTCACCTTTTTCAATTTTTTAAATCTTCATAGAATAATTTCTTAAATGTCCTCAAATAAATTTAATAAAGGTAATAAAAAACCACAATTCCTTGTTTTTTTTTTTGTAAAATTTTCCAATTTGGCAACTGTTACCATGATGGTAAAAAAAAAAAATCCACAAAAGAAAATTCTTTTATTTATTTTTTTCTCAAAAAAAAATATAAAAGCTTTCATTCTCTTTCAATTTTTTTACAATTTGCCGTTTTTGAAAACTATAAAGGAGTGCAAAAAAGTCTTCGTTATTCGTTAAACGAATTACTTAAAATGAAAGTCTAAAAAAAGAAAAATACTCTGAAGAAACGTATATTTAAAAAAAAAAAAATATTTTACTTTTTTAATACTAGGTAATAAAAAAATCAAAGTAAAAAAAAAATTTTAAAAAGGAAAAACTATTAACAAAGTAATTTGAAATATATAACGGTATAAATGGTAGCTTTAAATAGTATAATTTTTCATAGAATTTAAAAAAAATACTTACAAAATATTGTACAAATTGTACACACACACACATTTATACCAACTAACCCGTATATACGATAAAAGAATGACTATAGGTACTTAGAATGCAACACAATGCATATTTTATTGTTTACAATTGCATTTTTTTTTTTCTAACAATTTTTTCTTTTCTTACCGTTGCTTTCAAAAGGAAAATGGAAAAATGGAAAAATAGGAAAATTTGTTTCGCTATATGAAAAAAAAAAAAAACAAAACATTTTTCAACATTCTGTTAGTGTTTTTGCTTTTGTAACTTTTTGTTTGAAAATTAAATTGCAGGTAAAAAAGAAAGGAAGTAATAAAAAAAAACAGTTACTTTAAACCCAATTTTCATGGATTTATTTTTTGTCTCTTTCTTGTCTCATCCAAAATAATGTGTTTTTTTTTTATTGTCATTTGCGCAACAATTACAGTTATTATTTTTATTTTTTGAAAAATGTTACAAGATAACTGTTAAAATGGGGAAAAATGATTAGTAATAATTTATTCTATGGTTATAAATTATATAAACCGGTTATTATGTATAATTATTTTATTAACTGTTGTTTTTCAGAATATTTGTATAGTTAATTCTGCACAATATCATGTCAACTTAGTTTCGGTATGTAATTGTTTGACAGAAGTTTGATTTTTTAAAACCTTTTGAGAGTGACCATGTCTTGTTCATTTGTGCTCTTTCTCTTTTTATTGTTTTGCGCCATGTTTTTTTAGTTCTTCCAACATTTTTCTTTCCTTGAGGGTATTATACCAGTGCATGACTTATTATGCAGATTTAAAATTTTCTAAGAATGTGATCAATCCATTTGTACTTTATTTTATTCTAAGATGTTAGTCCTATCATATAATGCAATTTGGTCATCTAATAGCATGACTCAACCTCAAGTTATGCATTGATTAGAATAATATTAGCAAAATTTATATGTCTGTTGTTGTATGCTACAGGGGGTTGGTTTTAATTTTATGTATTAGTGGAACCATTTGAATAAGAACAATTAAACCTTCTATGTCAAATCTATAAGTTCATATTTCGAGGGTTGTCATTAATTTACATCCCAATTTTTAATTAAGACCAAATTATATAATCAGACTATTCTAAATACGACGGTTAATCCTCTCACTATGCAGGATTAAACATAAAATTTAGCAAAAGATTTCACTAAATATTAAGATGTATCAAGCATAAAGCATCAAAAGCATCTAATACGAAATTATGACAAAACGTCGTCTGAATATTGGTTTACTCGATACGCCAAATCGTCAGGAGTTGTTTGTAGAGTTTGAAAAAGAACTGCGTCTATTGGAACTATCCGTTTTCTGCTAACCTCAATGCTTTAAGGGATACTGAAGTTAGCAGAAAACGTATAAGTTATATTGTTCTCCAGCTCGTTTTAAAACTTCACAAACAACTTCTAACTCAAAACTGACAATTTGACGTATGGAGCAAACCAATATTCAGACGACGAAAAGTTTTTCGGAACCTTATGACCCAAAAAAAATAAACCAAAAGTTCCTGACAGATTACCAATGCAATCTAAAAAATACCAAAGAGCATCTAAGGAACTAATAACACCGGAACGTTTTTGTAATATCGCCATTCAACACAATCCTATTCGAATCGAGATAATCCTTGTATTTTATGTTCATAGTAATATTACAAAAGGTAATTATACATAATATCCACCTTCAGAATGTTTCCGTAACACATTTACATATACACAATCGAATATGTATATGTATGTACACATTTACTTTAAAAAAAAAAAAAAAAACAAAGTAATAGTGAAAGAAAAATCTTATGATTCTGCAGTTTTTCTTTGTGACAATCTAGACAATTTACCGTTCGTTTTTTTTCCTTAAATTTTCGTTTTGTTCCGCAACGTTTTTTTTTTTTCATTTTTCATAGCAGTAATTTTTTTTTTTTTTTTGTGCAACTTTGCTTTTTATCCGATTCAATGAACAGTTATATTTTTTAGTTACCTTTCTAATTCAATTTTATTTTTAGTATTTTACAAAAAAGTTTTTAAAGGTGTGTATAAGATTCTTTTTCTAATTTTGGAACCATTTGACAGTTATATATTGTGTCTCTTATTTGGTTTTTTTATTTTTAAATTTGTTTGTGAGTGTGCTATTGTTGTTGTTGATTGTATGCATGTTACATTGATGAGTAAGGACATTTTTATTTGTTTGTTTGTTTTTTTTTTTTTTAACTCTATTACATCATTTTTGTTGCATTGCATCAAAACGTTTGCTAAATCTTCTTCTAATAAATGGCTTTGTTGTGACTTTAAAGCGGAAAAAACAAATTCGAAATTTGTTAATGCAAAATAAGGAATTGTGCAACAAACAACTTAATTCTTCAATTTAATATGTTTTTAAAAAAATTGAATGGATTTAATGGATCCTAAGATATGAGAATTTTTGAAAAAAAAATAAATTTTAAGACACATTATAGGTTTATTGAAGTATGTGTCCTTATTATATTTAAAAGGACATCAAATACGCCACGCCTAATATTTATATTAAGATTTGAGATTTCAAAAATTGTTAATAAAAGTAAATAAAGCAACCATTCTATATAAATAGCTACATGTCCTTGCCTTTTTTTCTAATTTTATTCTTCAATCACAGCTGATTCACACCTTTGCTTTATCATTTTTACGGATTCGTTAAATTCCATTAGAAATTCCTTTCAGTCTAGTGGATCAAGTAAAAAATGGTAAAGTAATAAATGGCTGAGGATTCTTTGAGATGTCCATATTATATAATTAATTTTAATATGAAAATAATTCAAATGAGTGTTTTTTTAGGTGAACATTTTTTTTAAAGGTTGTCTGGTTTAATTTTTCTGTCTGATTACACTTTAAGGATTCCAATATATAATAGAATTAAGGAGGGATGAACAAACTTCTAATTTTGATTTTAGTTCATTGAAAATATTATAAATAAATTCGTAAATATAAGCTATATAAACCAAGGCTTTCAAGAATTCTAACGGCTGTTCGAAAAAAGTCTCCAAACAAAATTTAAAATGTCCATAGTTTTGAAGACCTTTTTCTTATGCATAAGAAGCTTTTTATAAAAGTCTCTCAAAGAAAAGAAAAAAGTCTCCAAATTAAGTGCTTTGTTCCTGAAATATTATACATGAAAAAAGTTAGAGGGATATTAAAGTTTAATACAAAATCAGGGTTCCAATAGTCTCCAAACAAAAAAATCTCTAAATTTTCTCAAATACGGAGACTTATTTGAGATATGAATAAGGTCCCCAAAGTTTCATAAATTTTTGCGAACTATTTTCAAACGCAAAAAGTTTCCAAAATACATTTTTTAAAAAGTCTCTCAAAGAAATGCAAAAAGTCTCCAAATTAAATGCATTTTTGATGATACATATATTATGTATGTAAAAATGTTAAAAGGGGTTTAATTTTTAGATACTGCCAATAACACCGATTAAGGGTTCAAAAAGTCTCCAAATTTTTTTTTAAGTTTTTTTTTGGAGACTTTCTTATGCAGCCAATTTAAACTCTCATTATGGTTGAAAAACATGTTTTTATGTATCTTAATGGAAACTTTTACAAATAATTTTTGCAAATCACTCACTTAATATCTCATATCTGCTTGTCCACGGCTTAGTAATGTATTGGCAATGCAATAAGGAATAATTAAATAACAACATATGATTATAAGCTTAATCTAATTTTACTTTAATTTAACCATCAAAAGAATAGCGAAATTTACATAATCAAAATATTGCATTCATCTATACATTCCTTTTAGTTAACTATAATATACACACACACATACATTCTTTTTTGTTAAAAACAAAGGATATTAAATTTTGTTTTTCTTTTCTCATATCTGGCATTCATGCATAGCACAGCAAAAATAGTTGTCTATTTTTATGAAAATTTATTTTTACAATAAATATGTGTCAAATAAAAATGGTATTATCCTGTGTAGATGTCGCTAATATATCCTCTTAACTTTTCTTCCTTAGAATAAAAAGCTGAAGATCCGGGTTCTTTTATGTGGTAGAAACAATAGAATATTTTTTTTCTTTTAAATTTCTTCTTCTTCTATATTGTGCTGTTTTTTTTTTTATTTTAGAAGATTTATTTGTCGCATAAAAATAAGGAAGTTGTGAAAAAGTAGAAGAATCAGGATTCTCTTAATAGTGTTAGTATATGTAGTATAAAAAGAACAACAACGATAAAATTAATGTTGTTTTTGTGTAATTTTGAGTCAAATAAAACTTTTACAAATCCTTCGAATTAAAATCACCTTCATTCTATTTTAACTGTTGTTTTAATGTGTGACGTTCATTTAGTTTTTCCCCAGATTTTTTTTTTTCGAGGAATTTTCTTGAAAAATTTCTTGAGAAAAACAAGACACTTTATCAATTCTGTCAAAAGATTAGTGTTGCATACATTCATATTACATTCTTTAAACGAAAGTTTCATATTGAAGAATATTTGAGGAGACTTCATTTTGTAATTGAAATAATTTAATTAATTGGATTTAAAGTTTCTAAAGTTCAAAAGAAAAGGAAGTTAGATATAAGAACTGCTTATGAAAAATAAGTGAAGTTATTGGATGGGGAACTGAATCTGGGATTTTTAAAGTTTCTAAAGTTCAAAAGAAAAGGAAGTTAGATATAAGAACTGCTTATGAAAAATAAGTGAAGTTATTGGATAGGGAACTGAATCTGAGATTAAGAAAGATAAATAGAAAGAAATTTCAAAGTTAAACCATATTCCAAAAACAACGAAATAAAACCCATAGAAAAAAGCTGAACATGTATATATAACCTTCTTATAAGGGAACGTTTATGTTGGAGCCACGATAAGTGATAAATGCGTCAATAAGAGTCTAACGTAGAAGATTATATATCGTTTGTCGTTGATCAAAGCGATGCTCCAATATAAACACCTGTATTTAAATCATGTATATAGTTTTCTACGCTTTGCTCTTATCGACGCTCTTATCACTTATCGCAGCTGCCACATAAACGCATCCTAAAGAAGTAAATTACTATAGTCAGATTAGAATAAAGTCAAAGTGAAGATCTGCAAAAAAGGTTTTAGAGAGAATATTAAGAATAAAGGTAGAGTAAAATTGTTAATTTACAATATTTATTAACTGTTTGTTTTAGAGATGGATGAGATCACCAAAGGTTTAGCTTGTTCTCAGATAAAGTTGGCAAAGGTTTACTAAAATAATAGTTATTATATCGGCAATAGGCTTTAAAGAAATCTGTTAAACTTAAACTTACCAATTTTCTTTATAAACAATGCAAAATTTCAAAATAAAACTGAGGATTTATGAGAATTGTAGATACTTAATACACTGGAGGGCCTTTAAAATGAAACATTTAATTCAAAATTTGAAGTAAATGGAAAATTGTAAATTGTTAAATTAAACTTGTTTTACTTTGTTAATAAATTAATCACCTTATTAATTATTTAATAAAATTAATATAAACTTATTTTAAATAAAAGATATAGGAATACATGGTTTCAAATTTTTAATAAACTCTAGCAATTCTTTCAATTAAATTTTAAATCTTTAAATTATAGAAAGAGCAAAAAAATTGGATGTCATTCAGATTACTCTTCCATTAAATAAAAGATACAAATCACTTCAAACTATCACTTTAAAACTTTAAGTTCTATTCACACTTTTATATTCTATCTACTTTTTTTAAAAAAATCCAAATCAAATTAATTATTCTATTACTTCGCCTGCAGATATGCAATTTTTTTTTCTTAAATCTTTAAAAACAAAACCTGTATAACTTTTATATAAATACTTCAAGAAATATAATAATTCATCATAAAGGACAACATTTTTTATACTTACAAGAAAAATACTAGATTCTTTTTTTTCAAAAATTACAAAAAAAAAAAGTAATTATAAATTAAATATTTGCACAGTAATAAAAGCAAAAACTACAGCTCTATAAAAAGATGAAAATCTTATCAAAGAAATTGAAGACAAATTCTATCATCATTTCTATATATATTTTTTTATTCATCAAATTCAAATAACTTGCAATATGACATTTTTAATAAGTTTTTTTTTTAAATTTTGGAAAAATTTGTGCCTATATAGTTTCGGTCTGTTCGTCCGTTCTGTTTCTAAACTTTTATGCACCCTTTAAAATAAAAAAAAAATATAAATATCAGTTATTGGTAGGTATTCCAAAAAAATAAACTTTATGGAGAATCTTTTTCTGAAGGCCCGCCTGTTACATTGCTACAGGGTGTTAAAGTCTGAGAAAGCCCTGAAACATATAAATCTATAGTCTATAAGGTACATTTTCAATCTGGAAACGTCAAAGGTTAAACGGAAGCCTCAAAGGAGAACTGTTTTTATAAGTCATATTAATGTTATAAAAATGTATAGGAAGGCCATACGGTATTTTAATTTACAGTTAGTTACACAAAACTTCATTTTTATAAAATTTTTTACCCCTTTTATCTTCCAAACGGTTTGAATTAGAAACTTAGAGTCTGATGACATTAACGGTTACCTTCCATGTTTCACAGCGGTTACCTTCCATGTTTCACAGCAGTTTTTTCCGGCATGTTTCACAGCCATGGAGAAGTACTGATTTGACATTTGTTTTTCAAATATTTTTAATTTTATAGGGAGGGCGATATTATTTGACTGCCATATATTCCAGAGTATACTGGAAGCAGTTCTAGTTTTATTTATTAAGCTGTCAATATTAACTTCCGTTTAACTCCAATTGATGTTACGAATCATGCTTCCTAAATAATTGAAATGATCAACCTCTTCACTTTCATCAAACTTTCGTTTGATCTTAAAAATAAGTTTGAGTTTTTTCATAACTTTTTCGTCTAATATTTTGTTTTGTATGAGTCTTTTTAGAATTTTTGACGTATAACCATTATTAAAACTTTTTGGTATGAATGTAAGGGGTTTAAAACTGAAAATTTACAATTTTTAAACATCTGTAACTTGAATACTTGGCCAAACTATATTTTTAAGTCATTTACCAGCTCCATTTACCAGCTCCAACTAAAGCTCCAATATTTATATACTTAAATTATTTATATAATTTTAAGTTAGGTTTTTAAAGATATAAGAAAAAAAAAATTGCATATCTCCAGGCGAAGTAATCAAATTATTAATGTGATTTGGATTTTTTTAAGAAATCAGATCAGGATTTTATTTAAATGTGTCCCAACAGTTTAAAGGATATAATAATTATAAAAGATTTTCCTAAAAATTGAAGAATGTGCTTCTTTAAAAACCCTTATCCATTTCCATCACTTCTTTTATCTATTTCTAGTTTCTTTCAAAAAAAAAAATTGTTACTAACTAGAGCATAAAAAACAAATTTTATGCTTTCAATAAAAGTTTACTTTTAAAAAAAAAAAAAAAAAAAATTAGAAAAACTAAAAAAAAAAAAAAAAAAAAATTAAAAACAGCAAGATTTAAATAAAACTTTTTTTTTTTTTGAGGAAGATATTATAACACAACAAGTTTTTGAATTTTTTATAAGGTGGAGGAGTATTTTTTTTTTTTTTATTTTTTTATTGCATTCATTTTCCAGTTCCAATGTTTTGATTCAACTTTTCTTTTAGCCCGAAATATAAAAATTTCCATTATTTTTCAGTTAAAGGATTCATAATAAAAAAAAAACAAAAAATAAATAATAACAACAAAAAAATGTAACCTTTGAAATTTTTTTTTTTTGGAAAAACTCTTTAGAGAAAACTCTTCTTAAAGAAAAATTCTAATTTTTTTAATAAAAATAAAGTAATATCGTATATACATCACTATATATTATATACATCAAACCCAAAAACACTATACACCACATTATATACACATTAAAATAGTGTTAAAAATGTCGACCGTCTTAATTTATTTAAAAACTTTGCCCTTCATTTTCTTTCAAAAAAAAAAAATAAATAAAAGACTTGGAAGGAAAATAAAAATTAAAAATAGTTAAAAAATAAATTTGGTTTTTCTCTTGCTAATAATTTTTTTTTTTGTTGTCTCTTTCTAACTTTTTTTTTTTTTTTGAAAAAAATATGTTTGATAGCATAAATTATAATTTTCTTCAAGTTATTCTTGATCCTTTTTTTTTTATAATATACTTTTATTCCTTATGTGTTGGAATAAAGGTGTGAGGAAATTATAACTTAAGTTTTTAAAGAAAAGAAAATTGTCCCTCATTTACTATAAATAAATTAAAAAAAAAGAAAAAAATGGAACCGAAGAAGACACAAGACAATATGAAAATAACAGAAAAAAAATGCAAAAGTGACTAATAGATCTTATATATTTGTGACTTTTTAAATCTTTTGGGTTAATATCAGGATTAAGTTATATAATAACGTGTACAACTACTGAATGGGAGTTTGTGATTTTAAGGAATTATCAGGTGGATATTTTTAATTAATAGATAATGATTAAATTAATAGATTATGATCCTGGGTCAGATTAAATGTAGGGGACTTTTTTATATTCAATATTCTTCTATATACTACTGTATGAGGTAAATGAAACGGTATTTTGTTATATAGAGATCGAATCAAGGATCATATAATTTTCAGGATATAAAGGGACTTTGCTGAAATTTCTCAAATAGGTTAAATAGGTCGGATTATATACATGGTATTTCCATACATTAAATGCACTTCAATTTACCACTGATTGAATACAGAGGTTTGCCAAATCGTTAGGAATACTCTGCAAAAAATAAAACTAATTTTTTTATATGTAAGGAATTAATATTAAAAATCCTAGTTATTTTAAACTTTGCAGCAAAGAATTTAGTGACACTTTTTAGGTTTTATTGTAGACTGTATTGTTTATTGTATTAAGGAAACTGAGTCGTGAAAAAATAGAAAGATGCTCACCATTCTGCAACCTAAGATAAAAACAGTATTTCCAAAATTTTCTCTGCTGGTCGACGAACAATGAGGCTCTGGACGATTTATAGCCTCCACATGCCTTTTGAAGATTAGAAATCCCACCATATTTCTTATGGAATGTCTGGCTGTCTCTATATACGAAGCAATGTAAAATTTATAATTTAATATATCATGTCTCAATATAGGACAACAAACACCATATGTGATGTTACATTTTGGAAATATTTAAAATTTTAGTAACCATGGAAACAAAATAGAAATTTTTTTTCTATAATAAAATATTCTGAATCCCAAAATTTTTAAAAATCCATACGGTCCCTAATAATTTGGTAACTCATTGTTTCCCTGGAGGAAGAGTCTATGTCGTTATTTGAAATTTCAATATATAGATCCTTTTAGTAAATTGGCATCAAAAACTTAAATATATTTGAAAATCTAAGAAATCCTGCTTTTGAACTTAATTAAAACTAGACTAACCTAGAACAAGTTCAAGACTAAAGTAGGGAAAAACTCTGTATATATATCAAACATATTAATTTACAATAAATATATTCACTGTCACCCTTAGGCACCCCGTTCTTAAAAATGTTTTATAATACATTGAAAAACTCCTAATCATAATGCAATTCACATATATTATAATATTAAATTTCTAGACTCCAAATTCTTTATGTTAAATAAAATAAATCCATATTAGTAATACCTGCTTTGAAATAATTTCACCTGATTTCATTAATTAGTAACTAATTAAACATAAATCAATTAGTTCAGCTTTTAAAATTAATTATTGAACTATAAATATTAATATGTAATTATTAATTAGCTGTTCCCCCAATGAATGTGTTCAATGTCATTTACAAAAAAAAAAACTAGGTGAAATCCTATCCTAATAAATTATTCTAAACAAAAATACAAACTAAGTTAAAAATACTTTGAATAAACTTTAGATTAAGCATAAAAAAACAACCCTTTCTAACATTTCTTTGAATTAAAAAAAAAATTTAATTACAAGAAGTTTGTTTACTTTAAAAAAATATATATAATGTTTAGTTAGCTTCCCCCCTTTTTTATTTAGCTTAGGTTTTAAATTATACGTTCAGTATGAACGTAGTTCAAAGGGTATACGTAATTTGCAATTACGTTTGTGACTTTGTAAAGGCGATTGGGGATGGATAGAGACTCAAGTGTATGAATCGAATCAGAATCTTTTCTGAATCTAAGTGTTATTTTTTTCAGAATCTATGAGGCTATGTGTTTTAGTTATGACAGATGGTGAGTCTGCCTGTTTGACCGTTTATGCGCGCTATAACTGGAAAACCGCCTTAGCTTGCCATATAACTTCAATTTCGAAAAGTTGCCATATAACTTCTTTTTTAATTTAAGCATTACTCTAAAATGAAAAAAACTGGATGACTTGACCAAAGTTTGTGCAAAATTTTGGGTAGTCTTGTGCATAGAGTGTTGGAATACAATACAGTTATAATACAATTTCTATTTTTTCATGAGCATTACTCTATACCTATTAAAGCTGGGTTTTCTGAAATTTTGCAAAAAGTAAATAACCAAATTTTATAAACATTCACTTTATGATCCTGCCAGTATCCTAGAGTTGAGACAGTCCACTCCTATGATCTCCTCCTAATTTTTTAGAAAAATTTACTAAATTTTATTATAAGCAAGGAAAAAATGACATACCTAATATATTTAAATAGTTTCTGCTTAATTTAAGAGGGAAATTCTTTTCCTATTTTGCTTATTAAGTGAAAATTTAAATTAAATAATTTAATCAAATATTATAGATATTATATTATATATATAAGTTTACATTGAGAAATTTAAATGTTTAAATCTTGATAATAAAGAATTCCGAGGATTCATGAAGAATTTTAATATTTATAAATTTTTCAAATGTTGAAGATCTTGTAAATTCTACATATTATTGTTTTTTTAGGAGAGAAAGCATATACCATCCTAACATCTAGGCCTTGCGGTCCGTTGTGCGTCACACGTCAAATACTTTCTATTCATTTATAAGTAATATTATTTACATTATATTATATTTTACAATATATATATATATATATATATTTGGTCTACCAAGGGGATTTGTTGAGATATTTTATTTTTAAATATTTTTTCAAATAAATATTTTATGACCTGTATGGAAATGAAACCCGCACCCTATTATGGTTAATAAGTCAAATTCTTATCCAATGCTTATTACAATATCTGGCTAAAGTCCTCCAAGATTAATTAAAGCATGATCGATTCAAAACGGCCAAATATAAAATATCACAACGTATTTTTATTTTAATTAATTACTTCGAATTAGAAAGTCAAGTTTTGACTTGCGAGCATGTCATAGATCTTTATTTAATTTGCCTGTAGTAGAATTTCATTTTATTTTACTTGCCTGTTGTTTAAAAAAAAGCAGGGGTATGCGCCTTTTACAGAATACTTATGTGCATGTTAGATTCTGAATTAGGAGAGATTTTAGAATTGGTTACAAATTGTGGATTATACGCTTTTTCCAGAATATTTGTATATATAATATACCGGCAAATAAAATACAGGCAAATGAAATGCAGGATAGTAACCATAGTAACCATTTCAATTTGCATATTAAGTTATTTAACCAATTTTTCAAACATGTAAGTTAGAAATTTTGGTTTTACTTTTTTTTTGGTTTTACTTTAGAATTACTCCTTTCTATTGTCTAAACTCTAGAGGGTGTTTTATTTCCGTCTTGAATTTACTCCAACTTAACAACTTCATTCTAGAATTTCTCTATAGATATTAGATAAATTTAAATTTTCGTATTATACTCTTCTATCTCTTTTAAAAAAATGCAAAATTCATTAAAATAATATAAAATATATAATTTTCCTTAATCTTTTTTTAATCCCTTACTTTTATTTTTTTTTTATTATATTGTTAAATTAAAATTAAATGTTAAGGTAGTTATAATACCTTTTTTTTATAATACAACAGACAATTTTTTATCCTATACTCAACTTCAAAAATATAAAAAAACGAGGAAGAGTGTGGTAGAGGAGACTGGGTCAACTCTGGGATACCCGCATGACCGTAACATATACATTTTATCATGCGGTTATTTACTTTTGGCAAAATTTAAAATATTTAGCTTTATTAGGTTTAGAGTAATGCTTATATAAAAGAAAGAGTTGTATGGCAGCTACTCGAACCCTTTGCAGTAGACCAACCAAATTTTGCAGTAACTTTGGCCATTACACTAAACTATTTTTGGCAAAATTTCAGACACCCACCTTCATTTGCTGTAGTGTAATCCTCATATAAAAGAAGGAGTTGTATGGCAGCTACTCGAACCCTCAGCAGTAGACCAACCAAATTTTGCAGTAACTTCGGCCATTACACTAAACTATTTTTTGCAAAATATCAGACACCCAGCTTCATCAGGTGTAGTGTAAAGCTCATGTAAAGAAGGAGTTGTATGACAGCTCCTCGAACCCTCTGTAGTAGTCCAATCAAATTTTGCAGAAACTTTGGCCATAAAACTAAACTACTTTTGGCAAAATTTCAGACACGCAGCTGCAATAGGTACAGAGAAATACTCATATATAAAAAGAAGTTGTATGGCAGCTACCCGAACCCATGGACCAAAATGGCTGGATTTAAATAGCGATTCTGGTTTTTGCATAAAAACGAATTTGTGAAAATTTATAATCCTAGCTCTTTTATTTTTTGAGTTATCGTGATGACGAATGGACGAACAGACGTACGGACATGCATCGCTAAATCGATTTATTTTTCGATTCTGATCCGATCCATACACTTGAGTCTATATCTACCCCCCTTCCTTCTCTGCGTCACAAACGTAATGGCAAATTTATTATACCCTTTGACTATATAGTCATACGGGTATAAATATATATATATATATATATACAATTTGTGTAAGTACATATTGTACTATATAATGAAACTTAATAATTTGAATTGAAATGAATCCGATATTTCTGGGAATAGGATAAGAATGCAAATGAACGAATGCAATTTATTCATATTTAGCACATTCAAAAGATTTTGTAAAAATGTGCCAATATTTCTTTACTCTGTCCATCCGTCCGTCCTCATGTTTACAAAAACTTTTACACCATTTGAAATAGAATTAATTACCGGTAGGTTTTGAAAAAAAAAATAATTTCATGGAAGAACTTTTTTCTGTAGCCCGACCCGTTACGGAACTGCAGCTGACCTAAGACTGCAAAAACCTTAAATTTAAACAAGAGTTATTTTAGGTTTACTTTCAATAATGTAAAAGACAGCTGCTTTTATAAGCTTCATAAATTTTTGAAACGCAACCCTATGGCAACCCTTTGAAAGCCTTACGGTACCAAAATTTACCGTTATTAAAAATTCAATGCTTGTCAAATTTTTAGCCTCTCATATCTTCTGAACTGCTTAAGTTAGAAACTTGAAATTTTGGGAGAAGTTAGATCGTTAGAAATTAGTACAGATCTATTAAAAAATTTAAATGTTTCTGCCACGCCCCTATTTGCGAGCTATAAGAGGTCGATAATTAAAATTTTTGCTATTTTTAAACATCTGTAACTTGAATACCTGTCCTAACTATATTTTAATATTATGTTAAAAGTTTTCCCTAAATTTAGAGGAGGTCCTTAATATTGAAGAAATTGACTCTCAGTTTTTAACATATTTTCTAAGATAATCAAATTTTCAGAAAATTTCCAAATTTTAAAGGAAGCCACAATTGAATTCCAAAAACCTCAAAATTTTAGAAGAAAGGAGGTGAAGATAGATTCTCAAGAATTGCCATAAATTGGTTTGGTAAAAATTTTGGAAACCTTTCCCACTGAAGGGCTGCTATGAATTGAAAAGTTCCCATTTTTATAAATCAGTAACCTTAGTCTTCTTCTTCTTCTTCTTCTGCTATGGCGCTACAGTCCGTTGTCGAACCTTGGCCTCCTGGCCGAGGCTTTGATTTAGGTTTGTAACAATATTTTTTACTGGATAAGGCTGTTAACCGTATGCCAAACCCCCATCTTTGGAGGGCCGTTGGGTTTGAAGAGTTGCTTCAGAATTTGCCATATAATGCGTTGAAGTTCTCATAACTATGTTACGAGTTCAACTGCATTATATAGCGTTTTCCTACTTCCTGAGACGCCGATGTATGTGGCCATTCAGGTTGCAACTATTCTTCCCTCTTCCTTTCTCAACTGGGCTTGGGACCGGCTACGGCGGAGTTAGTAACCTTAGTCACCAGTGCAATATTCCCAAAATTAAACTCAGTATGAAACACTATATAATTTTGAAAATGTGCTTTTTGAAAAACCCTTGGCGTTGTTCATTACTTTTTTTTGTACAATTTTAATAATTGTGCGAATTACAACACAAAAAAGCTGAATACGTAGCTGAAAGTAGCTGGATTTAACTTTATAAAAAAATGTGAAATGATTATAAAAAAAAAAAAAAAAAAAAAATTTTAACAAAGGTAAAAATTAGTTAATAAAAAATCCAATTCACAATAATTTTTTTTAATATCTTCTAATCCAGACAATGAATTCAGCTTTTTTGAATATTTTTTTACAAAATTTTTTTTTACTTAGAAAAATACGATTAATACTATAAAAGTAAAGTATAAATAGGTGCCATTGTCATTTAAATAATATTATGTATATTGAAAAGTATTAAAACTTTAATTATTTAAGTATTAAAAATATAAAAATTTTAATTTTTTTTTTTTCAATTCTTTTCATTATTTAATATTTTTTTAAAATCATTTGGGAGAACTTTTGAAGTGGGGGTTTTATTCAAATTAAAATATAATATAAAAAATTTATTTATAGAATAAAAGAACCTTTATTTTGGAAAAATTTAAAGTAAATATATGATTTGGATTAATTATTATATAATTATTATAATTTTAAAATTTTTTTGAATGACGAATAGTACAATTAATTTAGTGATAAAATACAAAAGTAAAAGTTTTTTAATGGATTATTTTTTTAGGAAATTGGGTTATAAATACTTTACAATTGAATATAAACTTCTAAAACTTCTTCTTAAACTGATCACTAGAGCTACTTTGATAATAATTTTGGATTTTTAAAATTATTACCTTTTAAAAAAAATTTATTATATTTAATATTTTTAATATGATTAATAATTTATTAATTTTTTTTTATTTTCTTTACAGGTAAGATTCAATTCTTAGAAATATATCTTCAAATAACAAATTAACTCTTAAAACGTAAGTAAATTAATTATGAGTATATAATAGTGGTAAGAAGTCTAAAGAGGCAGCGAATTATTATTAATTTGAGTTTTAAGTCATTATTATATAACAGACTGGTTATATAGTTTAAATCTGTACGTCCGTTCGAGTTCCCGTCTACTTTCAATATTCTACATTTAAGTTATGATTAGATATAGCAAAAGAGTTTATTTTTGTAAACCAAAGAGTTAAACCTAATGTTAGTCTGTAGAATTTCAAAAAAATTAGTTTACCTTAAGTATTAACCTTTTATACCCTTTTATACCTAAACTAAAATTTGAGGAAGATTAACTTTGGTATATGATAAAGTAGGGATATAATGTACGTTTGATCAGCCTCTCCTCCTGAATCGATATAGCCAAATCATTCCTTCCGTTCTTCTGTACCACATTCTATCCGTCCGTTCATCTGTCTGTCTATCCGTCCATTCGTCCATTCGCCCGTTAGCATAGAAAACTCAAACAATAATGATCCTATCTTAATGAAATTTACATTGTAGTTTACTAATGAAGAAATAAAGACTGGGATTACAATCCGATCAAACCAAGGGTAAACGAGCTTAATATCTCCGAAACCAATAAGAACAATATTTAAAAACCAACTATTAAATTTTGAGATCATTTTGAAAAAGTCCAGTATCAATTTTGTGGATTCGAAAGCAACGCGAATTTGGTATATCTAATAGATCAACAGATATAACCATTTATATACACAAGCATTAAAACAACAAGACTGCTTTAAAATGTCTTTTGGGACTTAAAGTATAATATCTGTCATTAAAGATACAGATTATTGGAAAGCTGGAAAAAGAAAAGTATCCTCAAGATACAGAAATATGGCCTTGAGGGGTATCCCGCTTTCTTCAGAGAGCCCCATAGAAAAATCCACCCAATTTTCAAGAGAAAAAATCAAATTATTTTCAAAACCAATTTAATTTTATAAAATCAAGAGAAAGGAAAACAGTTTCAAACAATTTTTAAAATCAGCTTTAATTTTCTAAAATTAAGAGATGGTGTGACCAATTATTTAAATAAAAATTCAGAAAAAATTAAATTAAATTCCTTTATTTGATAAAAATATTACGTTATTAAATTTCAATAAAATATAATTAATAAATTACTTTTAAAACTCGTGCCTCAGGTTTAAAATAAAACCTTCCTATTCAAAAAAAAAAAATATAAAATAAAAAACAAAAACAAAAAAAAAATTTAAAGAAATATTATGATTAAAGATTTTAATGACACCTACTTATTAAATCTTGACACAATTCTGAGGAAAACTTTAGATACTTTTCTAATACAAATTTCTGTTTTTGATATTTATTTTGACTTCAAAAATATTAACAGAACCTATGGAAAATTTTTCAATATCTTGAGGCCTATAAAAAGTAATAAAAATCCAAGAAAAAACTAAATTTACTTTTATTTACTTTTATTTTATTATTCTAACTTCTAATACTTTAACGGTTTTTATACCAGTATGATTATGGGTCAAAAGGGTATACTAAATATGTCATTACGTTTGTGACGCAGAGTAGGAAAGGGGTTGATATAGACTCAAAGATATGGAACGGATTAGAATCGAAAAGTAAATATATAGCTATATGTGTCCGTCCGTCCGTTCGCACGATAACTCAAAACGGAAAGGAGCTAGAATTTTGAAATTATCACTAATTCTTTTTAATACAATAGCCGTCATCGCAATCCAGCCAATTAGCTCCACGGGTTCGAGTATCTGCCATACAACTTTTTATTTTATATGAGCGTTACTCTATACCTATTGAAACTGGGTGCCTGAAATTTGATCAGAAATACTTTAATTTTATGACCAAAGTTTGTGTAAAATTTGATTGGCCCAATGTAATTGGTTGGAGTCGGAGGTTCGAAGACCTGCCTTTCAACTTATATTTTTTTTTTGTGCATAACTGAAAGCCTAATAAGTAATGCATTTAAAATTTAGTTAAAAGTAATTAACCGGATGATATTATAATGTCGATATTACAGTAATACGGGTATCCCAGAGTTGAAACACTCTACTCTTACACCCCCTTCCAGGTTTTTTTTTGTTTTTTGAGGAAGCGTTTAACATTTTCCTTAAACAAATAATCACAAATACACAAAAATGTAAAAAAAATACAAGAAAATCCTTAAAGATAAAATACTTAAAAAAGCTAAAAAATAAATAAATATCAAAATGAAAATGTCCTCAAAAAAAAAAAAAAACAACAAAAACAAAAATAAATAAATAAATAAAAAATATTATGAAAAGGGTTTGACAAGAAATATTCAACAAGATTTATGAATCCCCACTGTTCATCCCTACCCCATATTCCCATCCAATACTTTATTACTTTTTCTTTATTTATTTATTTTGTTTTTTTTTTTTGTTTTTCTTATTTTATTTTGATTCTTGTGTTCTTCTCGAATCACTTATTCTAGTATTTCTGACATAAAGGTTAAATTTTCCCTTAAGATTTCTAAACAGGAATCGAAGCAATAAAAACAATAACAATTTTTTTTAGGAAAATTTTTTTGAAAATTTTTATGAAAGTTTTAAAATTTCCTTTTTTAAGGAGAATTCCTTAAAACTTGTTTTAACCCAAAACAGATAAAACCTTAAAATGAAATTGTAAAAAACTCGTATATTCTTTTGAACTTAATGTTTAATGAACCTAATGAAATAATTCCACATGAAATAAAACCACAATGACTTTTGCAAAAGCGTTCATTAAAACTAGGCTCCTGCAACTAATTAATTAGTTTAAATTTTAAATAATCAAATACTCATAATTCATTTTACTAATCAAAACTTGATTGAGATGTTATCAAATATTATTTTGATGTAACAAAATCTTACAACAACTATGTTGGGTCCATTACAGAATAAACCACTATTACAGGAAAAGCGTAATGTGACAATTCTTTCAAAGATATTTATACCCGTATGACTATATAGTCAAAGGGTATAATAAATTTGCCATTACGTTTGTGACGCAGAGAAGGAGGGGGGGTAGATATAGACTCAAGTGTATGGATCGGATCAGAATCGAAAAATAAATCGATTTAGATATGAATGTCCGTCCATACGTTATCACGATAACTCAAATTTCACAAACTCGTTTTTATGCAAAAACCGGAATCGCTATTTAAATCCAGCCATTTTGGTCCACGGGTTCGAGTACCTGCCATACAACTTCTAATTTTATATGAGCATTACTCTATACCTATAAAAGCTGGGTTTCTGAAATTTTGCCAAAAATGGTTTAGTATAATGGCGAAGTTACTGCAAAATTTGGTTGGTTTATTGCCGACGGTTCGAGTACCTGCCATACAACTTCTAGTTTTATATGAGCATTACTCTATACCTCATGAAGCTTGGTGTCTGAAATTTAGCAAAAAAAGGTTTAGTGTAATGACCGAACTGTAAAATTTGGTTGGTCTACTGCTGAGGGTTCAAGTAGCTGCCATACAACTCCTTCTTTTATATGAGCTTCACACTACACCACATGAAGCTATGTGTCTGAAATTTTGCAAAAAATAGTATAGTGGAATGGCCAAAGTTACTGCAAAATTTGGTTGGTCTACTGCAAAGGGTTCGAGTAGCTGCCACACAACTCCTTCTTTTATATGAGCATTACTCTACACCTAATTAAGCTGAATGTTTGAAATTTTGCCAAAAGTAATTAACCGGATGATATAATGTTTATGTTACGGTCATACGGGTATCCCAGAGTTGACACAGTCTACTCTACTACACTCTTCCTCGTTTTTAGCACATTTTCAAAAAATTTTGTAAAAATGTGCCTATATAGCTTCACTCTGTCCGTCCGTCTGTCCGTCCGTCCGTCCGTATGTTTACAAAAACTTTTACACCGTTTGAAATAGAGTAAAGAAATTTTAACCATGGGTAGTTTTTTCAAAAAAAATAATTTCGTAGAAGAATTTTTTTCTGTAGCCCCACCTGACACGGGGCTACAGCCCCCCAAAGTTGGAAAAAGCCCTATATTTAAATAGTTATAACAAGAGTTCTGTTAGATATATTTTCAATCTGAAAACGGCAAACGATAGCTGGTTTCATAAATTTTATAAATTTTTGTCAGACAAATGTTTGGGGTTGCCAAACGGTACTAAAATTTAATATTACACAAAACTCAATTTTTGCAAAATTTTTGACCACACATATCTTCTGAACGGTTCAAACTAGAGTCTTGAAATTTTAGGAGAAGTTAGATAATCAGAAATTATTAGAAGTCGGTTAACAAAATTTGTTTGTCAAGCCCCCTATTTAGGAGCTATAAGGGCTCGAAAATTGAAATTTTGCTATTTTTAAACACCTGTATCTTGAATACCTGTCCAAATTTTTTTTTAGAGATATACAAAATTCAAAGCTCTATAATTATATTTCAACATGTGTCAAAGGTTTTTCTTAATTTTGAAGGGTTCCAAAGCTACAGCCCCTGCAATTTCCAAAAAAGCCCTATATTTAAAATGATATTACATGAGTTCTGTTTAGTTTATTTTCAATCGAAAAACGGTATAAGAGAGCTGCTTTTATAGACTCAACAAAAATATGTCGATCGAATTTATAGGGTTGCCATACGGTACTAAAATTTAGCATTATATAAAACTCAATTTTTGCAAAATTTTTGGTCCCACATATCGCTTAAACGGTTTAAGATAGAGCCTTGAAATTTTGGGAGAAGTTAGGTCTTCAAAAGCTAGTAGGAGTCGGTTAACAAAATTGTTTTGTCAAGCCCCCTGTTTAGAAGCTATAAGGGCTCGAAAATTGAAATTTTTCTATTTTTAAGCACCTGTAACTTGAATACCTGTCCAATTTTTTTTTTATTAATATACAAAATTTGAAGGTCCAACATTATATTTTAACATATTTTAAAGGCTTTTCTTAAATTTAAGAGCGGTTCCTTAAACTGAAGAAAGTGTCTCTCAGTTTTACTCATTTTTGCTTAGATAATAAAATTCTAAGTAAAATTCCAAATTTTGGTTTAATTCCTAGAAACCACAAAAGTAGAGATGTAGCGGGGGGGGGGGGGGGTTGGTTAGATGAAGTTAGGTCCTTGAGAAATGTGGCAACCTTCCCCATAGATTAGCTAATAGGGCTCAAAAATTAAAAATTTACGGTTTTTATAAGTAAGCAGTAACTTAGTCACTAACGTATATATTTCCGAAATTAAACGTTAATATTGAAGCTTCAACATTATATTCCCATAAAATACTTAGTATGAAACACTATATTATTTTGAAAATGTGCTTTTTTAAAAACCCTTGGTTTTTTATCATCACTTGTTTATAATACTATCTTTTTACAATTTGATTTTTACATCTTTTTACAATTTGACTTTTTACAATATTTATTCAAGGTAAAGTAAGTCGTTATTGTGTTAATTATTTCCGAACATGACTAAAGAAGGATTCTAATACATAAACAGGTGCAAAACAACTCAGGTTCCAAATTTTTGATGCGATAATACTAAGCGCTTATTATTTTTCATACTTGGCAGTTGGTAAAAATTATTAGATATTTGAGTTCAAATGATTATATATAGAAAAGACAACTGACAAGAGTGTTAAGTGCAGTAAAAGTCAATTTTATTTTTCTATTATACCTCATAAGATATTTTGATACATTTATTTAATTCCATTATACCTGACTTCATTTGCATTTCATTAGTATCATTATTAATTGAATTACAATTATTTAATTACATATTACGATTTATTTATTAACTTAGTTTATATGTACATTATACATTTCTGCATACATTTCTTTATTTATAATTTTGTTTTATATTACATACATATTTTTATATTTAAATTATATTTGGTCACCATGGGGATTTGTAAACAAAAATTATTTTTTCAATCGTTTTTTTCAATTAAAAAAATTCAAGATCCGTACTGGGATCGAACCCGCACCTCCTTCTTTAGTAAGTCAAATCTTCAGCCGCTTAGTTTAGTTAAAATTAATTTTTTATATTATATTATTATTTGACATAACCTTACCTTCAATTTTTTGAATTGACTGTTAGAATTGTGCACTTAATCTTATATTTAAATTCTAAAATTACAGCGTTAGTGATATAATACATGTTTGATCAGCGTCCCCTTCTGGCCGATATAGCCATATCCGTTAGTCCGTCTAAAAATTAACAAGAAGCTACAGCTGTAAACGGAAGCCTTTCATGTAATAAATTGTTAGCCGTAAAAAACTTAAAAAACTAAAGCCGTTTAACTTTATTTACGCCCTCACGCTCTAATGACGCCTAACTTTATACTTTACCCCAACTTTAGAACAAAATAGCAACAATTATTTTTTGAGGCATAATTTCCTACCAAAATTTTCTTTCTTGTTTCCATTCCATTTTTTAATATTGTGGATAGAATATTTATATAAAAATTGACAGTTCAAAGGGAATTATTTTTTTTTTAATAACAAAAAACAAAAATTATGAGCTCAGAAATATCAGGATTTAAAAAATGGATAAAAAAACAAGAAACAAAATACAATTAAATACAAGGAAAAGGTTATAAGTTGCTGACATATAAAATGATAAAAAAAAAATATATTTAACATTTTGTCGATGATAAGACCCATCTTCTTTATCTATGTTTTGTTTTTTTTGTGTCCAATGTCAACCCTGAGACTTTTCAAAGTATCCATTTGATAAGCATATCACATTTTGTTGTTTTTTTTTTGTGTTAACTTCAATCGATTTATATTTTACGTTGTAGGTCCTTACTTAAATTTTTGAGAACATTTATCAAAATCATATTCTTAAATCTTAATATCAATATTCTGTATTATTTAAGTTTTTATTTATATTTTTGAGGTATTTTAGATATAACCTGTTTATTTGAGTGTTTCCTTGTCCTTTCATTTTGAGTATTACTATATCCACAAAATTTGATCATTTTTAAAAAGGAAAGAATTCCTTAGACTCAATTCAAAATTGACTGGTCAAGCACTTTTTTTTTTTAAATGGTTTGTTATAAAAAATGCTTGAGTTGGAAAGTGGGGACTTAGATCTAATATTAGAATTATTATAAGCTGTATATCATTTTTTTTTTTTTGGGATTTATAAAAAATTGGAAACGTGTAACAAATTTATTTGATCCTTTTTTGCTCTTGAAAATTTTTCTATTGTTTTTAAAGTTAATAATCAGAAAATGGTTTAAATTTCAGAAAAGGGGTAGGTATGTACTTTTATTTCGATGGGATGCTAATTTATAAAGGGGCAGAAAAAATCTACTAAAAATTCCAGATATAAAAAGTTAGTTCTTATATTGCCCATGAATAAAATTTAAAAACGAGTTTAAATTTTCGATGATGTTTAACAATTATTGTGTTGTTTGCCAAATGGAAATTTTATTTTAAGTTTAAAGCCAACACGAAGAAGTCACAGCTAAAATTTTTTTGTAAATATTTTTGGTAAAATAATGTGTAATGTGTAAAAATTATAAAATATGTTTCAACTATGATGATTTTATTGTCTTTAATTGAAGATACAACTGTTGCAACTAAGGTCCTCAAATTAAGTCCATTTGGATTGATGTTGAGAGAGTTTTTGACAAAAGAATCTTACCACTTGTAGGGTATTTTTTTAATTTTTTTCTACAGGCCTTTGTAGATAAAGTTCTCAGGCATCAAATGGACTCAAATATTATATATTTAGCGTGATATTTCGATACTATTTGGTTGAATAACCTTTACAATCAAAAATGAATCCTCCGACTCGCCACGGACATTACTGTTAACGCGTTGAGACGTAAAATCCAGCGGTTAAATTTAAACTTTATATGTATTATAAAGTAATTTTACATCAGAAAGCTTTATAAAAAAATAAAATTCTAATAATCCTTCACATCGACGATTAAACCGTCTCAACTAAGGTTCTACCAATTAATACGTTTGAATTGATATTGAAGGAGTTTTTTGACAAAAGAATCTTACCCCTTGTAAGGTATTTTTTTAATTTTTTTCTACAAGCTTTTGTAGATCAAGTCCCCAGGCATCAAATGGACTCAAATATTATATATTTAACTTGATATTTCGATACTGTTTGATTGAATAGCCGCTACAATAGAAAACGAATCCTCCGAATCACCACGGACATTACTGTTAAGGCGTTGATATGTTTAATCCAGTAGTAGTTAAGTTTAAATATTTCATTTATTATAAAGTAATTAGACATCAGAAAGGTTTAAAAAAAAATTTAATTAATCCTTCAAGGAGGAATTCACTTTCATCAAATTTTTTATTAACAACTTTTATCAAATTTGATAAAAGATACTACCTTTACAGTCTTTACACAAAAGTCTTTACAGTTTTTCCATTCAAACTAATTAAATAATTAATTTATAAAGTCAAATAATTTCAAAGCTTCCTACTTATGTAGTTGATTACT
This sequence comes from Dolichopus griseipennis, assembly GCA_963082915.1. Classification (NCBI taxonomy): domain Eukaryota; kingdom Metazoa; phylum Arthropoda; class Insecta; order Diptera; family Dolichopodidae; genus Dolichopus; species Dolichopus griseipennis. The sequence goes on along the minus strand of OY720444.1, from coordinate 80,316,329 downwards.
TATTTATTACACTTCTTCTGACAAAAGTTTATATCTCCCCACTTTAAGACACTATTAGTTTCCTTTACAAATTACATTCAAGTCCAGAAATAAAAAATAGATTACATTCACCTTCATATTACTTTTACTTTTATAAGACAAGTGACTAATTTTCCAAAAAAAAAAGAAAAACTTTTCAAAGCAATTACACGACTTTTTAATTTCAATTTCAAACTAAAAAAAGAAGTAAAAAGGAAAAAAAAACAAAGTGAAAATTGAAAATTTAAACAAGATTATGTAGGTAGATACTAGATTCTAGATACTTTTAAAATTTTTTAAACTTCCTGTTAAATTTCAAATAAAAAAAAAAAATAGAGTATTTAATTACAGAATTTGAAGAATAGCAAATCTTTCTTCCTTCTTGTCAAGGACTACTCTTCACTCTATTCTTTTGCTTTACAACTTTTCTTTACAGAATTTATTTTTATTATTTAACATTTTAATTTACCCGAAATTAAATTCAAATTTATGTTCTTAAAAAATTGGAAAATTATAGCCATTAATTTTGAACATAAGGTGTCGTGTGAAATTTGAGAATTTTTTTCTCAAAATTTTCCTCAAATTTAAACAAAAGAAAATTAGAAATAAAAAATGGATTAGAAAAAATGTTTTATGTAAAATTATAAATTCATGTTTTCATAAAAACTGAGAAAAATTTTCCTTAAATTTTTTTTTTTTTTTGTTTTTTTCTTTCTCTTTTTTTTTATTTTACAAGAAATAAGATAATAAAGATGGAAGAACTATCAACTATATTATTATCCTTCAAAAAATCCCTCTGAGATGTCCTGAATAATGACATTTTTATAAAAATGACAACAAGCTGTTCTGTGTCAAGTTAAAAAAAAAAAAAAAAAAACGAATAGTTAGAAAATATGCAAATTTTTCAACTCCAAGAAAACTAAAACCGATTTTAACTGGTAAAAAAATATTTTTTTTTTTGTTGTGTAATATGCTTTTTCCTTTTTTTTTTATTCTAAGTTTTTCCTAAAAATTTTCCTGAAGAATTTCCATAGTCCTGAAGAATTTATAAGAATATTTTTCATTTTGCATCATTCGGATAAAAAAAAAAACAAAATAAAAAAAAAAAAAAACTGTGTACTGGGACAATAATAAACTTCAACCTTAAGTGCTTGCAACAAAAATTGAATGAATAAAGTAAATGAATAAATGAAATGAAATGAATGAATTAGTGAATAATAACTCTGAAAGTGAATGAGTGCAATTTTCACAAAAAAAAAAAATATAAAATAAAATATTCAAAAAAAAAAAACACAAATCTAAAAAACAAGGACGAACTAGGACGATAGAATAAATAAATTTATGCATAACTTTGCAAAAACACAGGAAAAAACTAAAATATAGTACAGAAGAGATGACAAATGTCCTGGAGTCAAAAGTTCAGGTAGGAATTATAAATCGAAAATAAAGCCAAAGTCATCGCAGTATTATGAACTACGAAGAGTAGGTAAAAATTTCCCGAAAATTCAAAACTGAAATAGGCACGATGGCTGCGTTATATTTAATTTTTTAAATATAAAAAATTTTAGACTATTGAAAATCGGGAATTTCCCCTTTTTCCAAAACTTACATTTTGTATCCAACTTCTTAACTTGCTTATATTTCTAAATTTTACATGGATGAATACATAAATAAGCTCTGGTAATAAAACCCTTCCATGGCCTGTATTCATTTCCAGTGTCATATTAGCGTGTCTTCAAATGGAAGTGGGTGAAAGGTGATTTCAAAACGAAAAAATGATTGTGCATTAGAGAGGGGAAGTTTATTTTCAAAGATTTCCGAAATAATGGCGTTAAAATATTAATTTCGTAAACTTTTATAAGGAAAAAACAAAAGCATTAACCGTGTTCAAACATAGAAGATTCGTTTAACAGTGAGCAGCAGCAATTGCTCTCATAAAAATATTAAAATTTCCATCAGATATCTCTCGTTGTTAAAGAGTCATAATGACTTAAATCTGGAGAGTATTGATATTTTACTGTTTTTATTAAATAACTGTAATTTTGGCATAAAAAGTCGTTATTAATTTCATTTCATTCGTAGGATCATCTATCCTTAGCTTCAATTTTAAGTACTCACATTTTCCTCATATCTTATTACGTTTTCGAGGAGTTATTAATCAATTTTAATGAACTCTATGGCCACTTCCTTATAAGTCATAATTCCAGGAGACTCTTAGTTTTTTCCAAGTCATAAGTACCCTGGGGAGTTTTACCTTTTAGTTCGATTCATAAGTCCTCTCGGAAACTTTTGACTCCTGGGCTTTTATCACCCCGTCATAAAATCAACTTCTGCCACTCAGTGAATGAATCTGAGAATCAGAATTTTTATAACAATAATAATAATAAAATTGTTTTGTGATTTTCAATACATTTGTATTTGTAAAAGAAAATTTTTTCCCCATTATGAAAACTATGGGAAACTCAAACTCTTCTTTTCAAATTTATTTTCTATCCAGAGCTAGAGTAAAAAAAAAATAAATTGCAAAATATTTGATTTGTTGCTGTTTTTTTTTTAATGTTATTCAAGGTAATCTCGGAATTTATGATTATAATGACAGTAAATTCTTAATGGGAAAATTGTCAATTTAAAAAAAAAAAAAAAAAAAGATTGAAAAAATATGATGTGAAAAAAGTTTTTCATAAAGTTTCTTTGATTAGTTTGTTTGTTCAAATGCAAATTTTTTTTTTAATGTATATTTGCTGTATAATTCTTTGACAACAAATACACGGATTTGAATGAACAATTCAATAGAATTTAAACATCGCGTTCATTGTTTAATAGTTGTTATTATATTGGACAATTAAAATTAACACACACTAATGTATACATACCATTGAAGTATATAGCATTGATATTCTAACTAATTTATATCTACGCACATTTAATTTAATGAAGATGGTCGGTCTGTATAGAGCAATTGCTTTTAAATTAATTAATCTAAAAATTGCTTCTAATCTCATTGAGACAAAATTCTAAGTATTTTAGAATTAAATGGAATTTAAAAAAATAGAACCACTTTCATGTTCTGAAGTTTCTGAGAAATATAATTAAAACATTTTAACAAGCTCTTTAAAAAATTTTTAAAAAATACTAGGAATACAAAACTTAACCTTGACTTTGGATTAAGGAAAATAAAATTTCCTAGAGAAAAGTTTTTATTTCCAAGGAACATAAACTGCTCTAGACATCATGATAAACTCTTCAAACTCAAAACTTATTCGAAAAAGTTCTTAAACATAATATATAGAATCTTGGAAAATCTAAATTATAAATTGAAACGGCTTTGCAGTTTTTCCAAGTTTTGTTCACTAAAAATTAATAGTTATTGATACTATTCCAATATTAAAGAACTATAACTTTATCAAAAATTACTCAATTTTATTTATTACTCAAGTAAGCTCTTAAGTTTTACCCTTAAGACACTTAAGTTTAAAGACCTACTGTCATATGTCTACTGTTATATAAGCGGACTGATTTGATAAACTTAACTCAACGTTTACCTCTACTTTTAAGTTTTGCTCATCTGAACAAAATACACTCATACATCAAATAGACTTAAATATTGAGTTGAGCAATTAGTTGAGTGGAATTAATTTATCAAAACAAAAGGACTACAAATTTATTTGTTGTTTATGGTTAAAAAATTCATTTAATTTGAGTTGTTTTGAATCGCACTCAAATAATGACACTCAACTCAAAGTGCAATTTAAAAAAATATATTGAGTTCAAAAAGAAATATTTTGAGTCCAATTAAAAGACCAGTCTGCTCACACTCGAGTTCACTTAAACAGTCAGCGCATATCATAAGCCTACTCAATATTTGATGGACTCAAAATTCGAGTTAAGAAATGAGTTGAGCCAAAATTTGAGCTTTTTACAATCATGCCTTATGTTTTAAAAGTCTTTTGAGATTCTGTTTATGAAAATTTCTAATTGATATTTTTAGGCGAATCTATATTTGAGTAGACTCCAAATTTAAGTTAAGTGATGATTTGAGTGAAAATTTGAGCTTTTTATAACCCTGACTAATGTTTCAAAAACCATATTTTCATCATATTGTCTTTTAAGATTCTTGATTTTGAAAAATTTTCATACGGATCTTTTCCACAAAATTTTATTAGATACCATGACTTCTATTAAAAAACCTAATAATGAACTTTCAAAAAAAAAAAACAAAATACTCAATGAATTTATTAAGCCAAACAAACAAGGAAGAATAAAAGGATTCAAACTGTGATGATTTTTTCAAATTAATTTTTTTTTTTTTTTTTTTTGAAAAAAGGAGTCTTTTAAATTAATTCATAATTTCTATATAGGCTAAATTAAAAAGCCATAGAAAAAAACACTTATCCTGACACAGCTAAATTAAATAAATCAATTTTGTATATAATATCAAAATGAAATTAGGAGAGATTTAATATAGAACATCCTGTATTTTAATACATATACTTATATACGATACATAATATACAGGATATAATATAAAAAATAAAAAAAAATTATAAAATATCTGCAATTTTCAATTAAATCTCCTTATTTCAACTATTTACTTGACATTTTTTTTTTTAATTTATGCAATTATCTTTTAAGGATATTATTATATACATATTATATTTATATATATATATATATATATATATATATATTATATTATTTAAATATATATCCTTTTGGGTATAATTTAATCCTAATCATACAGATACATACATATATATATATATATATATATATATATATTTTAACTTTTGATTTTAATTTTTTAATCTAATATATATATATATATTTTTTTATTTCATGAGATTTTTTTTTCCCTCATTCTCTGTCTCTCTCTCTCACTCTCTCACTATCTAATATAGCTTTTAATGTCCCAGTTTTAGTTTCATTCGTGATTTGATAATAGATACAAACTACTTATATAAAAAAAATATCCTTTTTCTCTGTTTTTAAAATTTATACTTATATACAGGTATATATACTTAGTATATATCATATGTATATTATAAATATATATTATAAAATTAATATCAAGATCCTTTTCATTGTATTAAATTGCACTTTGATTATTCTCCGGATAATAATTTTTTGTTGCAAACAAAATTTATCTTGTCAAATAATTTTCTAAGGAAAAAAAAAATATACAACAGAATATCCTTTCTTTCCTGCTGGTGTGCATACTATCTAACAACACATACATATACATATAATTAAAAGAATTTTTTAGAATAATATATCTAAAGTAGGATCATACCAAAGTATAAATTGTTAAAAAAAAAAATTTTATTTAATTTCTAAATTCTTTTAAGAAAGAGATTTCAATTATACAAAAAGTCTATCAATTTTGGAGTGAAAATGGAGAGGTGCTATAAAGTCAATTGAAATAAGGTCGGTTCGACAAAACATGGAAATATTCCAGAAAATAGTAATACCCTGATTTTGAAACAATCTGGAATTCATTCCTTATCAATTAGTTATTTATTACCTTTATGCAATTCCATACACGCAAAAATGCATTTAAAATAATCAGGGCTGCCACCCTAAACCACTGTTAAACAAATGCTTGGAACCTTCATTGATTCTTTTGAAATTCATCAATCTTCAAGCGCCTGACAAACTATTAGTTATTTAAGTCCTGATTTTTAATTGAATTCTAATTTTGTATAGATTAACAATCTTTTGTAAATATTACGAAGTAACCGAGGTAAGCTGGTAACTCTAATTCAATAATCAACTAAAAAGTGCTTCATATTTCAAATTCTGGTGCAGCTATTTATAAATATTCTGAAATATACGTTTTCCAAAAATTCTTCATGAAGTTGACTAGAAAATGAGGTTACTCCGATTAGGTTACTCCGATTAGGAAATTACGGTATTCTCCTTCCCCAATCTAGTTTTGTGCTATTGTTATTTAGCAAGAATCTTAAACTTGAACTTAAAGTCGAGGTTTTTCATTCATCTCAAAATTTTTATACTCGATTTATAATTCGGATGAATTATAGGGAATTGGATTCAAAATCGGTTGCCCTTTTTCATATAATTTTGAGTTTTTGAGCAGATTTTTTGGAAAGACATATAATAAAACATCAGTAAGTCGATGCAACGAACCTAGTAATATCCTACTTCTGAAAAATTCAATTGTCTGTTACTCAAACCCTCATTTCAATTGATCTCAGATTTCAGGATTAACAAGGACAGTAAACAGAACTACATTGTATTAAAACAAAATTTTTCTAACTTTATAAATTCCCAAGATAAGCTTGTAAGATTTAGGGAGGTTTGTGGTATACTAAATGTGAACACCCAGTACTTTAATATTACAGTAAGAAACATAAAGGGAACTGAACTGAATATTTTTGTACGAAATTTCAAGTTGCTATCTTTCTCAATTTCGAAGATATGCTTGTTAGCTTTTGAGAGGTGTAAGAGAAGTCCTCGTACAAAAGTTGATATACCTTTGTACTTGTTTTAGGTGTTTTTTTTCTTTTTTTTTTTTTTGTCCTTATAACTCCTCTTGGGAGCATAGGATATCTACTAGGCATCTCCATCTGCTTGTTTTCTTATTCGAGGCTCTGCCTGGTGTTTCGAATCGTTTTTTCCTTTTTCAATTAAGTAAATGATTGGTCTACTGTAATCTATCTACAAGATGTCGCTTCTTAATTTTTTCCCTAGTGTCATCTATCGGTCAAGTAGAGAAACCGTGTCGTGTTTTAGGTGCGTACTGCCATTGTAATTGCATATGACAGTTGCAATTACATTGTCGTTCAATTTCATATAGGTTATTGTTTATTTAGTATTAATTATTAGATTATAGAGAGTGTAGCTGGAAACACGATTATAGGTATATTTTTATATTATTTGTTACTAATTATTTATTATTATATTTTTAGGTATAGAATTATTATATTATAATTTATTATATATTAATTTATTATAATTATTAATTTTACTGGATATGGTATCTCCCACCAGGATTCGAACCCGGGATTGCCACAGTGTTTAGATTGCAAGGTTACGCTCTAACCACCTAGGCTAAGGAGGAGATAATTTCTTAGGTGTAGGTTATCAAAATTACATGGCCAATTCAGCTTTATTCCCTGTTCTTGAAATAATCTTAATCTTTTGACGAATTTTTATTAGAATTCAGATAAAATGCTTAATTTGATTCTATTTCAACTGGTTTTGGTAAAAAGTTCAGAATAGACTATATTTCATTCGACTTTATTTCACCCACCCGTGAAAAACTACTGAAATTCAACAAAGAGTTGAAAATTTTCATTTAGGCATTGTAATAATTTATCTTTAAATAATGGTTTTTTTTTTCAAGATTTTTAATTTTGCTAGAAAAAAATGATTTAAAAAAATTTTTAAAACTAACTTACTTATTTTTTGACAAATTCATTCATATTTTAAATTCAATTTACTTTCGTCCATTTCAAAAATTTATATCTGTAGATATAATTTTCATATCAAGCAATTTTTCAGAATAAATCTTAAGATATTACAATTTACAAAAAAAAAAAAAAATAAAATGGTAATTGAGTTTTAAAGGAAAAGATTATTGCTGTCAAAAAATTTGTTGAAAGTTGTTTTCTTTTTTTTTTTTTTTTTTTTTTAAATTTCAATTTCAATTTAAAAATTGCAATTTTTTAGGAATATCCTATGGTTTTATCATAATTTTTTGTTGTTTTTTTGTATTTTTTTGAAAATTTTGAAAATTCTCTTAAATTAATGTTTCCTTTCTAATGAACATTAAAGACTTACTAAATACTTGAAAATCTACTTTTCATTTATACAAGAGAAAAAAGTTCATTAAAAGTAGTTTAATTTTTTTTTTTTTTTCAAAATTTTTAATAAAGTTCAAAGTAAAAATTTGAATGAAAAAAGGAAATATATAGAAGTTAATTTAAAATGGTAAAAAGATAGATACTTAAAAAACAAACTTCCTATATAATAGATGCAAAATTCAGAAATTAAAATTTAAATTTAGAATAAAACGAGGAAGAGTGTGTCAACTCTGGGATACCCGTATGACCGTAATCGGTTATATCATCCGGTTAATTACTTTTGGCAAATTTCAAACACCCAGCTTCATTAGGTGTATTGTAATGCTCATGTAAAAGAAGGAGTTGTATGGCAGCTACCAGAACCCTTTGCAGTAGACCAACCAAATTTTGCAGAAACTTTGGTCATTAAACTAAACTACTTTTGGTAAAATTTCAGACACGCAGCTTCAATTATTATTAATATATTTGTCTAGAATGAGGTGTAACAAACGCATTCAATTAAATGTGGTTTGTTGGATGTGTTCAATTATAAAAAAATAAAATATTAATGTTTTGTTGGATGTGTTTTATTTTAGAAAATAAAATATCCAAAACTATCATAAGCAGGCCAAGAAATATTTTATTGATTTTTAATAAAAAAAAAAAACATTTTTATGAACTTAAATTTATATGAAATAGTTCATTTCAGTTTTAAAAATCACAGAAGATTTTTGGGAAAATTTAAATAAATAGTAAAACATTTTGCATTTAAAATCGAGACTATGATTTACAGGATCATTCCTGTTTTAAGTCTTCATTAATTTCAGTGAAATACTGAATTAATAGTATAGGCCAAATATGTGCTTTGGTGCTCTGCTTGCTTTGCTTTGAAAGCAAATAACCAAGCAAAGCAACCAAAGCAATTTCAAATTTTCCCTAACTTTTTTTTTCGATTTCACAGGTACCTAAAGAAATAAAATTTTTGTTTATATTTTAACATTTATAATTAAATAAGTGTATAATAAAAAATAATAGTTATTTGTAATTAACTCTAAATCAATCCCATTTAACTATTTTTTTTCCTTTAATTAATAATCAATCCCGTTTAACTATTTTTTTTCTTCAATTAATATAAATATAAAATATAATAAGGCTTGCCTTCTGGTTTTGAAATCGAATCCTAATTTTTAATATTTATAATAATATATATGTATATTTATTGTATTAGGGAGAAAGCTTGTCCGTACAACAGGTGCAAGTGTAAAAACCAAATTTTTTTCTGTTAAAATTTCATATTGAATTTTATAGCCTATTTTGTCAAATAGATTTCATAATTTCACGATAATGAGACGTGAATCTCTTTTAAAATTTAATTTAATTGCAATAAAAAAAAAAATTTAAAAAAATTTTCCCTTGGATTGAAATTGAACCTAACACCCTAAAATACAATATTTAGTCACCACCGTCTTAACCACCCAGTAAATTTACTTCTAATGTATAGTTTACTAAATGGTGTATTGAATTATATGGGTTTTCTTAGATGTATTCTATTATAAAAAATGAAATACCATAAATTATCATAAGTACGCCAAAAAATATCTATTTTAATTATTTATGAATTGTTTTCTAAGTATTTTTTTTCAAATATCTAAATTAAGTTTTCTTATAAAGGAAAAAATATATTAAAAAATAAAAAATAACTAAATTAAATGCAATTTTTTTCGACTTAAAAATTTTAATTTCGGTAAACTTCAAAATCCCCAGTTTCGGTTCTTCCCGGAGTTTAAAATATAATCAATTAATAGAAAACCGATATATTGGTCGTTGTTAGAGATTTTTTATTGGAAAATGTTAGATAAATAGTTAAAAAAGATATATATATATATATATATATATATTTATACATATATATAATTTGTAACACAACCAAATTAAAAAAAAAACTCTAACAAACAACATCTAAAATAAAAAGCCCATTAATTATCTAATACTATATATAAATTAAAAAACTAAGAAAGCAATAATATATATGAAAAACCCTAATCACAAAACACTAACAAATAATAATATCAGCTAAAAATTTAAAAATCAACTAAAAACAGGCTAAGAAATAAATCAATAAAATAAAATACTCAAATGAAATAATATGAATCTTCCAATTTGTTTTGGAAAAACTTTTAAAAAAATAATATATAAACACACATTTTGTAATTAAGCAGACTAAAATAAATTTACTTAAGTTTTATAAACTAATTACAAAATACGGCTAATTAAAATACAGTTTTTCTTTTCTTCTTATTAGAATACATTTTTAAAGTGTCTGACTCCGAAATGTTGACACGCAGATTCGTTTCCGGATGGCAGGATATATTTTTAAATGCATATAAATTACAAATAATTCCCTTTTTTCTTTTTCTTTACACCATTATTTGGCAAAGTGCAAATTATTCATTATTCCGAAATTCCAAGAACTTATATATTTTTGAAAATAAATTCTAATTTAATATAATGAACTACGTCATTCTATGGCGGGCCAACAGCTAGTAGGTATAGAATAATGCTCATATAAAATATGAAGTTGTATGGCAGCTACTCGAACCCTCTGCAGTATACCAACCAAATTTTGCAGAAACTTTGGCAATAAAACTAAACTACTTTTGGTAAAATTTCAGACACGCAGCTGTAATAGGTTCTGGATTTAAATAGCGATGACGGCTATTGCAAAAAAACGAATTTGCAAAAATTTCAAGACCCTAGCTCCTTTAGTTTTTGAGTTATCGTGCGGACGGACGGACGGACATACATAGCTAAATCGATTTATTTTTCGATTCTGATCCGATCGATTCTTTTTTGTCAATATGTACTTCCTCTCTTTCACAGCATAACAAACGGTATTTCAAATTCTGTATACCCTTTGATGCTACCGTAATTTTGGTGCTAAAAAACCATGTCTACCTCTGTATAGGTACTTATACAGAAAAAGTTATAATTCTATTTTAAATTTAGAAAATTCTGAACTTTCTTAAACTTTTTATAGGTAGGTACCTTTTTCTATAAAGGTACTATTTTTAGTTTTAAAAATTCATATTGAATATTTTACAAGGTTGATACAATTCAAACTTTTCAGGGTCTATATGAATATACTGTACCTATTAACACTTTAAAAAAAAATTCCCCGAAATTATTTGAATATTTTTCTTGAACGAATTTTTAAATATTCTTGAAGTTGAAATTTGTTATTTTTAAATTATAAAGTAACCAATTAGTGGTTTGGATTGGGTTTTGAAAATTAAATTAAGTTATCTTTTAGTAAGTTGTTTTAAAAGTTTGCCGTACATTTTGTTTGAATCAAAGAAATTTGATATATTACCATAAAGAAGTGGGGAATAATTCTGTTGCACGTGTCCTCATCTATCAGAAAAGAGAGAGCAAACATGTAGGTATTGATCTGTTTGATTCTTGAGTTTAAAGTACATGTGAAAATCTTCTCCTCGTCTTAGTTGTCGTCGTAGTTAAAATCATTAAAAAACTACAGCCAGATCTGTATAATACTTAGTAAAATAGTACTTAAGTACATTTGTGAGTATCATTTCCTGATGCTCATTACTCTGTCAAGTACCAGTGTTACTTAAATTTCGATATTTACAAACTTTAAGTATAAGTAAAATAATCAAGTACAAGTACTTGTAATCCCCAAAAAATAATTTAATTTTTTTTTTGATACATAATTAAATATTTTCGAGTAATTAATTACACCAAAAAATACTTAAGTATCAAGAATTCAGTTTTTTAAAGTATTCAAGTATTTTACAAATATTTTTATTTATATAGACCAATACTACTGGTATTGAAAATCATACAAATTTTAATTTAAACCTATATAATATTGACTCTTTAATTAACTCTATTATACAAAATAATTACAAAAGTAATTAAACTCAAAAGTTGAGTACTTCAATTACTTTCTTCGAATTATAAGAAATTTTATTTGATTCGTTTATTTATAGAAAATAATTACAAGAGTTATTCAATTTCAAAATTTAATTACTTTCAAAATTTAAGTAATAGCGGTACTTGATAAGTAATTACTTAATGAGTATTAGGTTATTGTGCTGACTATTGTACTAGTACTTAAATTATACAGGTTTGAGTGCAACTTATTATACAGGTTTGAGTGCAATTCTCTAATATTCAAATCTAAGAGCTGATCGTAATTTTTTAAAGATACAGAGGATGGTGTAACTAAATCCTCTCTTATATGATTTTCACTCTCATCTTTAGGCGTCCTTATTGTAAGTTCTTCAACTAAGTAATTGTACTAGTACTTAAATTATACAAGACTGACGGCAACTGGAATTGTCCCATATTCAATTCTAAAAGTTCGTAATTTATTAAAGATTGAGAGGATGAGGTAACTAAATCCTATCTTATATAATTATAATTTGGCGTCTTTATTGTAAGTTCTTCTACAAAGTAATTGAAAAACAAGAGTTTGAATAGATGAATAAATACCTACAGCATGAACACAAATACTTAATAGATATCTATAAATTGTTAATTACAATCAAATCAAAGCCTACCAAATAAAATTTATTTATCATCATTAAAAAAACATTAATTTTTGAAAAAAAAACCACTCTTTAAGACTTTAAATCAAAGCAAACCAAATTTTCAAAAAAAAAAAATAAAAAAACAAAAATAATATTCACCATATTTAATGTAGCCAAATTTTTTCAAAAAACTCTTATTGATCCTTTTCCAAGTATAAGAAATATTTAAATTAAACTCTTATATCAATTTCCCCCTAACTATGTATAGGCAATTTTTCCTGAAAATATTGAGAAAATAAAAACGAAATTGGAAAAAGATGTTTATTTTGTTTTTTTTATTTTTTTTCTTGTTTTCCTTATTTTCATTTTTCTGTAACCAGAAATTTAATATTCTATTTAAGCTTCAGGTAAAATTATTAACATAAATTTCAATGCAACAAAAAAAGGGGAGTCAAATGATATCTAAAGAACGGAAACAAAAGTGTTTTTCTAAATTTTTTTTTTTTTCCAATTTTATTTCCAATTTCTATTTGAAATTTAAAAAAAAAATAAGATGATATCCTTTTTGTATCCTTGTAAAAACACCGCTCTTCTTAACATTTACAATGTTTTCCAATCCAATGTTGTTTATATTAAGAAATATCTTATAACGATTCCCTCCTACCTTAACTTTAAATAAATAAATATAAAATTCACAAGGACGATTCCTACAAACAAAAATAAAAATAGTAAAAATTAACCACAAGATAGAATGAAAAAAAAAAAACAAGAACAAAATTGTGATAATTTAAATAACAAGTCCTTTACCTTAATTGGAAAAGTGTTAAGTAATACTAAAAATAGAATGAAGATGGCCCTAACCACCAAAAGTATTTTTTTATAATATAAATTTAAACTTGAGATTAAAATGTAAACAAATATTTTTTTTTTTTTTAAGAAGTACATAATTTGAATAGCTAAGATAAAAAAAAATTATTATAATAAAAATTACTTTTAAATATTTTGTAGTACCTATGTACAGTGAAGAGCAAAAATTACTAATCGATTTTGTTTTATCTTGAAGAACTAATTTTTAAATCAAGCTTTAACTTTTTCTTAAGTTTTTCCAAAAACTTACAAATTTTAAATTAATATCAAAAGTTTAAATTAAAAACCTACGAACTGTTTATTTTTACATTATGAACGTTGGCAGGATTTATAACACATTAATATTGACATATGACAGAATCTCGGTCATTTGTTAAAAAGAAATAAAATTAAAAATCTGATTCAGTAAATGGAATTTATTTAAACATACCATTAGAATATAATAAAAATAATAACTTAATTATGAGCGGAAGCTCAATAGGCATTTCTTAATTTGAAATAAATAAATATGACGTCCTGAGACGCAATAATTATAGTATTGATTAAAAGGTCTGAATAGTATAATAAAAACTTGAAAATAATAAAATCTATGAAATATATTTAAACTTTGCTCAGTAGACTTAAAAACGGGACTTTCTTAGAAGTATTCTAGTATCTTGAAATATGTTATATATATATATATATATATATACTTTAACTATCCGATGAATGTCACATAGAGTATTCAGAAACGTAACAAACATACTATAATTCGAAAACATGAGAACATCTTGTTAGAATTAGAATTTATGAAATTATCTTAAGCTTTCTTTAAAACTATTTGTATCGTGACGTCATATGACGTAATTTGATATATTAAAAAGTAATAAATGCATTTCACATTCGCTAAAACAAACTTTTAATATTATAACAAAATCTAATATAAAATCAGAATTTGCAATTCTTTTATACTTTCGTCAAACTTATTTTTTAACTTGGCGTCATATGACGTATTCTGTTGTATTAAGACTTAATAAATGCATTTTTATTCGTTAACCTAAGCACTGTAAAAAAACGAATCTCTCAATATTAAAATAAAATCTTGTTATATAAAATCAGAATTTAAAATTTTTTTATACTTTCGTCAATTTTATTTTTAACTTGACGTCATATGACGCATTCTGTCATAAAAGGACTTACTAAATGCATTAATATTCACTTATGTAAGTACTATAACCTAAGAATCTTTTAAATATTTATAAACTTTTTTAATTTGACATTTAGAAAATACGTTTATGATGTATTTCAACAAACTAGGACTTAATAGCTGTCAAAGTCAAAGGCCTATTATTTAACAATATTATTCTATTGTTCTTAAATGTATTACTTTAAAATATAGTTGATCAACACTCATCCTGACATAGTAAGTTGAAACTCAAACAATTTTAAAAATTTAAATAAATATTAAACCCAAAAATATTACACCATTTATTTTGTAATTCAATGTTTTAATACCGAAATTCGTGAGTTCCTTCTTCATTACATTTCCTTTCTTTGTTCCTTCAGATTTACATTACAAAATAAAAACTAATTTTCACTTTTCCTCTCTTCTGATAACTTTCATGTTCCGTGTTTTGTTTTTATAATGAAAGTTATCAGAAGTTATACAGCTAATATTAACTTTACACAAGTTTAAAACATTTTCTTGCCAGCTCCACAAGAGCTGAGAAAAACCACACCAAAAGAACGTAAACCCAAAAAAGAGAAGGATTAAAATATAAAAATTGTCACTCTTAAGTTCCGCAAAATATGAATTCCAGAAAACAAAAAAGATTAAATAAAAAAAAACTTTGGGGATGAAAAAATATTACAAAAGTATTTATGTATTAAATTATATATATATATATATATATATATATATATATATATATATATATATATATATATAAGGAAATATATACATAAGGAAATTAAAGAAGTTTAAGAAAAAATATCTTGTAAGTTTAATGCAAATTAAACTTTGCCGACAAGAACAAATGAAAAATTAAAAATTTTATTTTGTCTCCTTTTTTTTGTTTGTGGGGTTGTTTTTAGGTTTAGAGGGGTGGAGGGGGTTTGGTTGTTGAGTTAAAAAATAATAAAATAGCAATGAAATACAAAAGAAAGTAATGTTAACATAAAGTAAAACAAGTTTTACCTGCTTTGTTTTATAAGAAAACAACAGGTGATAAATTATTTAAAATAATGATAATATCTTAAGGATATTTTTTCTTCATGTTTTTTATTGTTTTTGTTTTTTCTTTATGTTTTTAAAAAAAAAAAAAAATTATTAGATATCTACAGATACTTTATTTAATTTCTTTGTTTTTTATTTAAATATCTTTATAATTTCGGAAAATCCAAAATGGAAAAAAAACCTGAAAAACTTATTTATTTTTGATTATTAAATGATTGTTGAAAAAAAGTAGCTACAAGATATATATATATATAATATATAATATGTATATATAAATGTATATAAAAATTATGTACAGGTTATTGTTCAGACAATTATAATTATACGGTAAAATAAATACTTAAGTAGTTTTATCTTTTTTTTCTGCAAAAGTATCTTATAGATATAGATAACATATATATATATATATATATATTGAAAACTGAAGTATCTTATAGATATATAGATAATATATATACATTAAAATCTGAAGTATTTTATAGATATATAGATATTATTATTTTATATTTAACAAATTATATTATTATTATTTAAATTGTTTGATATAAAAAATCGCTCGTGTTGATAATTAAGCTGATAAATTAGAATTTACAGTAGGATTATGAAGTCATAAAGTTTATTTCAAGAAATTATGGAATTTTTTCTAAATTAAATATTTAATATTTAATAATAAGAAAAAAAAACTAAGAATGGAATTCTTTTGGAAAATTTTAATGATTTTTGGAAAAAAACAGGTAAAGGACGATTTAAAAAAAAAACGTTTGTATTGTAAAACATGGTGTATTTAGTATCATTTAAATTATAATTGTTGTTTTTTGAAAAAAGTATCTATTGATATTTGTTTTTTTTTAATTAATTTTTAATTTTAAAAATAATTTATATTAATTTATTCAATATTTAATGAAATTCTTTTAGAGATTATTCCGGATGACTTATTTTAAGATATTTGAATTATTTTTGTGTAAAAATATTAAATTATTATTATTTAATTAATTAATTAAAATTATTTTATATATTTTATTTTTGGTATTAATAGAATTTAAAATTTTTAATATATTCATTTAAATTTAATTAAGAATTAAGGAGAATGCATCAATTATGAAATAATAATATAAAATGCTATTTAAAGGTTTCTTACTGATAAAACACATTAAAAAATATTACGTTACCCTATAGGACCCAGTACAACAACTACCAACAACTTATGATTAATAAAATAATCAAATTATCAAAATTGTGGTTGCATATACATCATAATTGATAACAAACGTATGTAATCTCACCTATAACTCAGTGGTAAAATGGCGGCTTTTCAATCGAAAAGTTTCGGGTTCAAACTCTGGTCGGATCATATCTAATAAAAACGAGGAAGAGTGTAGTAGAGTAGACTGTGTCAACTCTGGGATACCCGTATGACCGTTATATAAACATTATTATTATAAACATTAATTACTTTTGGCAAAATTTCAAACATACTAGCTTTATTAGGTGAAATATAATGCTCATATAAAAGAAGGAGTTGTATGGCAGCTACTCGAACCCTCTGCAGTAGACCAATCAAATTTTGCAGTAACTTTGGCCATTACACTAAACTATTTTTGGCAAAATTTCAGACACTCAACTTCAATAGGTATAGAGTAATGCTCATATAAAATAGGAAGTTATATGGCAGCTACTCGAACCCTCTGCAGTAGACCAACCAAATTTTGCAGTAACTTTGGCCATTACACTAAACTATTTTTGGCAAAATTTCAGACACCCAGCTTTAATAGGTATAGAGTAATGCTCATATAAAAGAAGGAGTTGTATGGCAGCAACTCGAACTTACTGCAACAGACCAACCAAATTTTGCAGAAACTTTGGCCACAAAACTAAACTACTTTTGCCAAAATTTCAGACACGTAGCAGTAATAGGTACAGAGAAATACTCATGTAAAAAAAGAAGTTGTATGGCAGCCACCCGAACCCATGGACCAAAATGGTTGGATTTAA
Organism: Dolichopus griseipennis; assembly: GCA_963082915.1. Classification (NCBI taxonomy): domain Eukaryota; kingdom Metazoa; phylum Arthropoda; class Insecta; order Diptera; family Dolichopodidae; genus Dolichopus; species Dolichopus griseipennis. The sequence continues at coordinate 80,298,885 of OY720444.1, read as the reverse complement.
ATAGCGATGACGGCTATTGAAAAAAAACGAATTTGCAAAAATTTCAAGATTCTAGCTCTTTTAGTTTTTGAGTTATCGTGCGGACGGACGGACGGACGGACGGACAGTTGGACGGACAGACGGACGGACGGACAGACGGACGGACGGACGGACATACATAGCTAAATCGATTTTTTTAGCTGCCATACAACTTCTTATTTTATATGAGCATTACTCTCCACCTAATAAAGCTGTATGTTTGAAATTTTGCCAAAAGTAATTTACCGGATGATATAATGTATATGTTACGGCCATACGGGTATCCCAGAGTTGACACAGTCTACTCTACTACACTCTTCCTCGTTTTTTTAATAAATCAAACAAATGTCATAATATCACCCAATTTTATTTTAAGTAATATTATGACATTTGTATAGAATTTGATGCATTTTTTACTCTCATTATTTTTTTGGTTTGAAGATGTTGCAATTTTTAATATTTTGTGTTAAATGATTAATTAAAAAAATTAAGCTCTTGTTTCACTTAAAATAATCCTAGTTTTATATTTCATAATAAATAATTTTTAATATGTTCTAATAATAGAAGCAATTATTAAGTACAATAACTAAATGTCATTGTTATTTATTAGGCAAATGATAACACATAAATTGAAATCTATTTTTGAAAAACAATATTTTAAATGCAAATCATTTGAAAATAAACCGATAGACACAGGCAAGTTCATATAAAAGTATATAATTATTAATTATTGCTTAAGTTGTCAATTTGAATCCAATGGGCGAATTATTGCTGGGTCGATTCGGAAGTCAGATAAAATTTTTTTTTGACTTTCGCTATGCCACCCAGCCACCCAGTAAATTTAAATTTTATTAAATTCAATAAGATGTAAATTTTATTTTATAACACTACAGAATATAAATTTAAATTTATACATGTATTAAATAATTAATTAAGCATATTAACAAGCTAATTAAAAATAAAATATTATTTAATTAATGTATTGGTTTACCTTTAATTTTCCTTTATTATCTTTTACATTATATAAAAAAGTTCAACATTCTGTAAATACTTATTTTACGTTAATTTTAATTGCCATTGTGAAAATTCTGCTATTAAACTGCGAGATACAATTAAAAATTGTATGCTTTGTCTGGTTTGCTTTTTTATTTTTAAATTAATTTTTATCAAAGAAATTTTGGACAAAAATAAAATTAAAAGATTATCACATAAATACACTTTGGAAATTATTATTTTCTTTCTTTATTTTTTTTTTTTAATTAAACCAACTAAGTATATAAAAATAATTTAATATTTGGTTTTTTCATTTATATAGTCTCTTTTATATTATTTTTTATTATTACCCAGTGTTGAGAACAACGGTCATTTTATTTAATATATTTCATATGTATCAGTGACATCTCCAGACAATTTTTGCACGGTGTATAGTAAAAATTTCGAGAGTTTTTTTTTTTTAAATTAAAGTTTTAAGTGGCCTGTTATTTAGTAATACAACGTTTATTGGAATACAAATTTAACGAAGAACGTTTAGTATAATACAGTTTTAAAAATAAGCACATATTCTTTAATTATTCAATATTCAATCTTGATAAATTTTTACAATTGCATATGGGTAACGACTAACGGATTATCAATAATTATTACTGTATAACAAATATGACAAGGTTCATATATCCCTTACTTCGTAAGTTACAAAAAAAAGTTAGTGTGTCATGCAGTTACTACCTTTTTTAAGGAAATACAAAAAAAATTAACCGTAAGGTATTCCATGCACACCTTGTATTCTTGTATACAATGTCCCTGATATACATACATTTTTTAATTTAATTATCTTTTATTTTAGCACAAAATACACTTTTGTGCCATTTTTTATTTTGATTGTTTATCATATAAATGACATTAACATACTTAAAGTGTTAAATATTCTTTCATTTCCTTTTATTCCTTTCATTATACACAAAAAAAAAACTCCAATATTCATCTTATTTGTTTTTTGGTTTTTTTTTTAATTAAATCAATTTAATATTTTCAATTAAAATTAATTCATTTTAATCCTCCTCTTATACATGTATACAATTAATACATACGTGTTCGTTTTAAAAGAGTTTTTTTCATAATATATAAAATTGTATTTATATGTTTAACAAATTTTAATACTAAAATATAAAGTACAATAACAAAAAAAACAACAAAAGGAACAATAAAGTACAAAATATAATCAACTTACCGAAAATAAAACCAGTAATGAAAATTAAGGAAAATCGTCCTTCAGTGTAATTTCAAAAGACTTGCAAAATGCACTTAATACTTCTTTTTTTTTAACCGCATTCAATTCGCATTCAATTCTCTTTGTATCTCAGTTTTAAAAAATAGCCAACACAACAATAGGAATGAAAATAAAAAAATAACAAGTCAATCAAAATTAAAATTATATATGGTTCTGGGGAAAAAAGTATCCAAGAAAAGCAGCTTAAAACCGAAAAGTAAAGAAGTCTCCGGTTAGGAATAAAATGTTATATAAAAAAGTCTCCAAATTGTAATTTTTATAAAAGACACCTAAAAATATACAAAATTTTGGCCTACTTTTAAAAATTTTATTTTATAAATAAAGTCTCCAATATTTCACACAAATTTTGGAGACTTTTTTTTCTTAAAGTTTTGGGCTAAATTTTGTACAAATTTAAATAGCTATGGGTAACTAATCAATTGAAATCTGCATACCTATTTCCATTTTGCAAAAAATTTTGTAAAAAATTGTGTTTTCAAGTTAGTGTATTTTGGAGAGATTTTAGAAATGCATTGAAATTCACTGGTTTTCTCTATTTTTCAAAAAATCTATATATTTCCATTTAGAAATGTCTGCCAAATAAGGGTCATTTAGCTTTGAGACAATAAGTATTTATTCATATACATACGAATTCATTTATATATATATATATATGAAGAGTGCAGGCAAATAACAATCAACGTCACTTTTTTTAGAAATTGAGAAAATTCAATTAATATTTTCAAAGACTTCTTGCGTATAAAAATGTTCTGAAAGTGTCTGTAAACAAGCTTCATAATTAATGTTTATCCTATTCTTAAAGAAATACAATACAAAAAAATTAAAATAATTTAATATTTTCTTATTTTATTTACAAAAAAAAAAACTTAGTTTCAAAAAAATTCAGTTTTGTACTAAAAAACAATCAAATATTATAAATTTAGGAAAAAATAATCAAACAAAAAATAATTTAATAAAAAATAAAAACATAAATAGTTCAAATTAAGTAATTCATTAAGTTTAAATTTTTATAACTTTAAAACGTATGGATTTGCTTAATTATTATCGTCTGTGTCCGAAACTTGATTCGAATGCGGCAGTGCTTCAAAAAACCGCTGCGCTTCGTCTCTGCAAAATTCTTTAAGTACCATTAAATCATTATATTTTCCAGATGAAAGTGGAATTAGGCTAGTGTAAGAAGGCTTTAAATTTTGTGAACTGTTACCAGTATTTTTATATCTGATTATGTACGAATTCCATGGGCCTTTATATGTGTTTCTTAATTGGAGTGTCCGACTGTGTTCCTTTGTTGTTATGTAGATTTCAGAAATTGGCCTCGTTGCAAATGGAGATTTTTTTTTATAATGATTATTTTCCAAATAACTGCCCCAGTTTTTGAAAATATCTTGTTTACTTTTAATAATGACAAAGGGCGAGGGTTTGACCCGTGAAGATTTAACATGATCGTTCCATTCATCAGGCAATTCTATTTTAAGATTTTGTTTTATTAATCCCATATTTTTATCACATTCCATGTAACTATGGCCTCGAACGGGAAATGTTATTTTAAATTCCCGTTAGAACATTTTTATTGGTAATAGTCAAGTCAAGTCAATAAAAACAATTCAAAATTTGCCATATTAAAAAGAACTGACATTGATTGTTTTTTCCATTAAAACTGTGACATTGATTGTTCTTTCCCTGTACAGGAAATTTTGAACAGGCTAAAACTTTTATCTCGTTTGGTTTTACATTATTTATTGTTGATAGAACGAAAGATCTCATTTTTGCCTTTCCAATGATACCCATATTGCATTTTCGAAAAAAATTGACATTGATTGTTATTTGCCTGCACTCTTCATATATATATACATATATTATAGGGCGGGTTCTTTACGGCGAAAACTAAGCTTGCCTTGAAAACTTCAAAACTTCACGCATTCAACCTTCTCAAGTCAATATCATGTATTTTACTATGAAACTTTTTATTAGTGACTACATTTTTGGAACTTATTTCATGTAGTCATCAAAAAATAATACAAAGAAAAAATGGAAACCAAAAAATTCACAATAACATTAAATAATAAAAATTGTACAATAAAAATTTTAAAATTAAAAAAAAAAAATTAACCACACACTTTGTATAATTTTTGTTTTTCCTTTCATTTGCAATAATATAATAATCCACTTGATGTTCAACTAAAGAAGAAATAAACCACTGGAATACAAAATAAAGAGGTTTTCAGAATAAAATTTAAACGGAAATATCCTTAAAAAAGGACTTTGCATTCATGGTGTATTAAAAACTTTCTAGTAATGAAAAAAATTTTTTAAAATTTTGTATTATTCATTTTTAAAATATTTCTTTTGAAATCTCCTTCAAATACTCGACAAAACCCATCTCCATCTCAGATCCCTTCTTTACAATTTCACATATTTAACCCCACAATCCTAAACCCCTCATTTTTAAATTCATTCAATTCAGTTGCCAGAATTTAAATTTCTAAATAAGCTTTAAAACGTGGCCGGTGGTGGCGCGAAATATAACTTCACTTAAAATATGTAAAAGACTGCTGACCCTCTCTCTCCTTTTATCCAATTCTATAGTTTATCAGCGTGTATTTTCATTCTCCACAAAATTATTTTTATTTTACAGTAATGTTTACTAATAGTACCGTTATATTTATACTGTTGATGTTTTTCTTTTTTTATTTGTTTCTCATCCATTTTCTTACATTTTTCTCTAATTGTATTCATTACTTGAATTTATTTGCTGTTTGTATTGTGGTTTGTTTTTTTTTTATTATTTGGTTATTTACCAAATCACTCTCTTCGCTTCTCTCTTCAGGAGAATTCAATCAAAAATACTCTCATGAAAATATTAATTTGGATGTATAACGGTACAAAAATAATTTAAGTATAAAAAACTGAGAGAAAAATTACAAAAAACTTGATACAGACTATTTTTTCGAATGAAATGAAATCTAGACTAAATGAATTAATAGATGAATGAATAGGTGAAGGCCAGTCCTGAACCAAGAGGGAAAGATAGAGGTAAAAAAATTCAAAAATAAATTTTTTTTCGAGGAAAACTTTCAAACAAAGATTTTTTTTTTTTCCAAATTTTTCAACATCGATAAACTGATTTGTAGCCAAGATAAAGTGAGTGGGAGATTGCAGGATAATGATATGAATAATAATAATAATAACAACAACAAAAAATAAATAAAAATAAAATAAAACAAAATTACAAAAAAAAATAAAAGAAAAAGGATTTTCTTTAATTCACAATCGGTTTTCATTCTATAGGTACATATTTACAAAATTATATTTTAGATTTATGAATACAGTGCTGAGAAAAAGTTTTGTAACCGATTTTAATTGTAATAATTTGTTTTATTTGAACCAATTATGTATTTAATATTACGATTACTTAACATTTTATTTGGTTTCATAGTGTTCAATTCCTGAAGTATTGTACTTTATGAATGAAAAATTTGTCAAAGTACTTGAATACTTTGAAAAAAATTGAGTTATTAATACTTAAGTATTTCTTGTTTTATAAGTACACTACAAAACTTTAAGTATCAAAAACTATTTAAAAAAAAAATCAATTACTATTTAGGAATTATAATTATTTTTACTTGATTACTTTACTTATAAGCTTAATTTTTGTAAATATCGAAGTTAAAGTAATATTGGTACTTGAAGTATTTAGTTTAAGGAATAGTAATGACATACAATCATACTTAAGTACCATTGCACTCAATGTTAGACAGGTCTGATACAATATATATATATATATAATTTTTTCTTCTTTCGTGTTTGTTGTTGTACTATTGATTAAAATACACATCACTAGCATTTCAGTTTAAATAAATATGTATTCGCTTAATGTACTCTTTCTTGTAATAATTGTACTCGTATAACACCACAATGTTATCGTATCTGTAATTGCTAAATCTTAACAGATTTTAATGTCTTAAGTTAGATGTTTTTATTTTAATTTATAAGGTACTAAATCTTTATTTTAAAAATACATTGTACTTGAAATATTTAAATTGTTAGCATATTTTTTTCCATTACTGTAGGTACATATTTAATTTTAATTTGTGAAAAAGAAGGGATGGATAAGGATGGTTAATTTTATGTTCTTAAAAGAATTATTTGCCTTCATTTACTCCCTATAATCTTTATTTATTTTTGCTTCATTCCTTCAAATATAATTAAAGAAATTATCTGTGAAAAAGCCAGATTTTTCCATTTTCTTCGTGAAAATAAATATATATATATATATATATTTACAATTGAATGAACCATAAAAGAATTTGTTTTTTTTTATAATGAAATTCAGTAATCGTAACGAAAATTGTCTGTAACAATTTTAATTCAAGTCTACGGATTTAAAGATTTTAAAGAAATCTAGTAAATAATTAAGAATTTGAATTTAGGGTGTTAGATTGATGAAAATAGATGTATTATTTAAATATAGTGTTAGGTAATAATTTTATAAAATATACAGTGATGGCAGAATTATCGGAATAATGATAGTTATATAGTTATATCACGATCACAAAAGAAAGGAAATCGAGATGGATAGATCATATATTAAGAGAATATATGTACCATAGACCGTAACATATCCAAGCTTCCTTTCAACACAAGGAAGAAAAGGGGTGGGTAGACTAAGAAATACGTGCAGAAGAACAGTAATGAAGGAACAAGAAATTGTAGTCAGAAATCAAGCGCCTAGCCTACAATAGGTTTAACTATAGAGGTTTCGTGAAGCCTTATGTTAAGTGAAACCAAAGAAAACGAAGAGTTCATAGACAAGGAAATACATGGCGAAGGGCAGTAAGTAAGAACTTAAAAGATATTGTGGAAACAAAGAAGAACCTTATCAGAATAGAATATTATCTTTAGGTTTTGGGATCCCTATGTTAAATGATGAAATCCAGACTATGCCATATCCATGCAGGAACTTGATTAAAACCCAAAAAGGAAAGTTGAAAGACCACTGGTCAGTAATGAAAGAAATTGTTCTAACTGGAAAAGCTTTGTCGGAAAATAATAGCCTAACCCAGAAATAGAATAAGATATAGAGGAAAGGGATTAAAAACTCGGTCAAATAAAACTTCTATGGAATAACACTTAGCAAACAGCATTTTTCAAATAGAAGCATAAATTTTAAAACGGAAATGACATTAAAACTGTACTTAATTTCAATTCTATTATCACATTCTAGTTATAATAACATGAATTTTTAACTAATTTCCATGATACTTAATGTCAACTAACTTTCTAATCCAGTTAACTTAATCAATTCAAATTCCTGAAAATTATACTACCTAACAAATTTTTACATACTTTTAACTTAATATAAATTGTACTTGACATAATAACGTACAATTTATATAATAATATCTATAAGTTTCCTTTTTTGATTCCTTTTGAAAAAAAAATTAATCGTAACTTGCTGTGAAAAGTTACTTCTTATTTTTCATATTTTTTGTTATTTTAATTAAATTTTTTTCATATCATAGATTTTTCTCAGTAAAATTGAAAATTTCAATTTTCATCTTTTCAAAATTGAAAAAATTTTGCTAAAAACGATTATTATGATTGAAATTGTGGTTTTTTTTTTTATTTTGTGGTAGAAATTATAATTTGATTGAATTGAAAGAAAAGCTATAGATACATATAGAATAGGAAATATGGAGTAGGAAAAGTTATTAGATATTATTATTATTATTTAGAACTGATAATTATTATGGTAAGGCAAAAATTGTAATGATATTTCAATTATATCTCCAGATATCTTATAGATACTATAAATAGATATACATTATCGATTATAGCTAACAAATGATTATATTAAAAATGTATAATGTAATAAAAAATAATGATTACTTTCTAATGAAATACTTGAAAATTAGGATTACATCAACTGTCATTATTATAGTAATCGGAGCCTAATTAAAATCTACAATTCTTATTAGATTATGTATTATAATTCTTGAAATCTCTTAAATATATTCTAAAAGTAATTTAGAATACTTTCAGGTTACTTTTCGATTACTTTTCGATTATTTTTAATTACTTAAAAAAAGTAATTAATTACTTAAAAATAATCTAAAATATATTATAATTTTATAAATTATTTTTTGAATACTAACAATTGTAATCAAAAACTTTTAATCTGATTACTATGGTAATAAAAGCATTTGATTGTGATTATTGAGTAATCGTAAGCTAGATGTAATCGTAGTAAACATTTTACCCGCCTGGCTAGGATAATTCTTAAAAAAAAAACACAAACACATATATTGAGAAATTAAAATTCAAATTATTATTTCAAAAGATTGGTGTTAAAGTTACAACTTATGAGTTATGTATAGCTCAGGAAAACCGAGTATTTATAAGACTACAGAGTTAATCAAAAAATAAATTCTATAGATTCTATAAATTCATTTATAAATCGTTTTGTAGCATGAAATAGATTTTTTTAAAGATTTCCATAAAAGACATTTTCCATAATAAAATCAATAAAGTTAATTAATTTTTCCACTGATTCAGTTCTCCATTATACAATAGTGAAAATATTTAATTAAAAATTTACCCTCAAGTATGAAAATCAAATTGATATTAAATAGTTCATTTGTTAAATTTAACTATTTTTCATGGAAGAAATGATGAGTTCTAAGAATTTCTTAAGAAATAAAATTTATAAAATTTTTTAAATTTTGTGTCAACTTAAATTGAAAAATTTAAGAAATTATTTTTGATTTTAAATCTTACATCTGTTACAAAATTAAAAGTAAAAGTTTTTTTTTTAAATAACCACAAATTATTATTTCGCAGAAAACCGCACAGATTGTTGATTTTATTATTCAATGAAAAAATTCATTAAGATTAAAGATTTTGGTTTTTAATTTCAACTAAAATTACATAATTGTTAAAAAGTAATTATTTAAAATACTTCGAAAAATGTTTACTAATTTATAATCAAATTAAAAATAATAATAAAAATTACAAAAATTTGATTATTTCGTTAATATCTAAAAAATTGTATTAAATAATCTGAATGAACTAGCTATCTAAGTTAAATCATTGAGTAAAGACAATAGAAATAGGGGCAAATTCATATAAAGTTTTTTAGTATGAAATATTTTTAAGAAAAATAAACGATGGTCAAAGTTTTGAATGTATTAGTGAATACTTATTCTATTTAGAAAAGATTTCGTTTACTTAATAAATAAAAATATTTATTTACCCTTTTTGTAATAATTAATATATACACACAACCATTGCCGTATTTTCACAAAACTAAGGGCCTTACCTAATAAAAAGCGTACTACGTATAACATATAATACGCCGTACGTTGATACGTCGACATATCCTGAAATCAATACGCGCGTACGTAATATAAAAACGTTTTATTTATTCAATGTCAACAAATAAGCACCATAACAACATAACAAAAAACAATAACAAAATTTAATACGCTTTGTCAATTTTTAAATTTTAAAAACCCGACGCATAGTACGTCGCGTATTTCGGGAGCTCTCATTTAATTATATGTATTTAAAATTGTTTTGACAGAAAATGTACGCCGTACGTCGTGATTTAGGTAAGGGCCTTAAATTTAAAAATTAAATATATGCGATACATGATGTATAAGACAAGGCAATCTCTAATTTAAATATAGGGTTCAAAATAGAAAAATGGGTTTCTGAATAGAATTAGTGTTCACTAATACATTCAAAACCTTGACCATCGTTTATTTTTCTCAAAAATAATTCATACTAAAAAAGTTTATATGAATTTGTTCCTTTTGCTTTAATCTTTACTCTGAGGTTAAATATACAAATTTTTTAAATATCTTAAATATAAGAATTTTTAAGATTAATACAAGTAAAAAGCAATCATTTAAACTTTCCTATAATAACCAGCAAACCCTTGAATAATTTTTTTTTAATTAATTCTAATTGAATGTTAATTCTCTTAAATATTTTAGAGTATAGGGTACCGAAATTTTAAAAAAACACAATTTTCATAAATCGAAACTTTTTTAAAACTATATTTCGAGGTGCAAGGATTCGTAGCGCTCACGTATTTTGCAATAAATTTTTCCTTAAATATGTATATATATATTATTCTAAAAAAAACTACTCTTCCTAAGAATAATAAAGATAAATGAGAATTAAATGATTACTCTTAACACTATTTCGACAGTCAACTTTAGATTATGCGCTTAGAAATGTTTCAAAACTCTTTTAACATGAACTTGGACGCCTTTCACATAAAACTTGTCATTTTTCAAATTAAATTGATGGCAAAATTTTAAATAAAATTTGACATTTTTTTAAATCAATTTTGTCTTGTTTTTTAAAATCCCACCTTAGGAACTTGAGACCTACAAGATTAAGTGACAATATATAAAAAACCTAATTCACAATTCTCTAATTAAAACTAAAAAAGGAATAAAAACTAAGATAAGTCTCATTACACTTAAAATTTTGGGGGCTATTTTTAAGGTGGTTTTAAAAGTCAAACTTTTTTCTATAATAAAGTCGGTGAGTAACTTTTTTTCAAAAATGTTGATTCGACTACTGACTTCCAAGAACTGAAGCTACACGACCACGTTTCCTAAACTAGTATTTAAAAAAATTTTTAGGCCCCATCTTGAAAACGAGGCTTATTAAGATATAAAAATTAAAAATTTAAATTAAAAAAAAAAATCGAAGAAGATTCCAAAATTGGTAACAATACTAAACCATTATGTTCATATTTCAATATTGATTAGTATAAATGAAGTTAATTAATTAATTTCCATTAATAAGTATCTTTGTTTAATATAATTTTTATTTTTAACACTAATTCATTATTATTTAAATATTTCAAAACCAAAAAATTATTTTAAAATTAATTAATTCACAATTCATTGAATTATAATATGAATTCTATAAATTCCTATTATAATTGTTAATAAATAAAATAATGTTACCATATATTTAATCATACAATAATAATAAATAAAATAAATGTATCTAATATTTTTTTTTATATTTAATGAAAATTCAAAAAGTTTCTAAACACAAAATTTTCAAATAATTTTCAAAATACTCATTATTATTATTATTATTGTCTCTATTATGGAACCCATATTCAAAAAAATTAATTATCATTAGGTATATAAAGAACATTTTGAAATAAAGTATTTAAAATTTTGTATTTTAATTTATTTTTTTGTAAATGTCTGATTTAAAGAATTCTGCAATAAACGAGGACGATTGTATGTCAGTTCTAGGAAACCCGCATTTGAACGCATAATGCTTGTATAATTTTATTAGGAGGAAAGTAATCTTTTTTATTCTCAGCTTCTTTCAACTGTACGAGCCTTTGAGAAGGAGTAGATGGAGTATATTATTAAAAAATTCCCGCCAGATGGCTTCAATTTAAATTTATCATAATAGATGATTAGGTTATGTCATGTAATGTAATAACTTGAATAGGCTATGTTATATCATATTTTTTATGAGTTATAAGAACATTCTTCCGGAATTTTTTCAATTTATTTTCAATATCTATTAAAAATAATAAACTTCTCAAGTGACAGATAGTCTTGAAATATATTATGTATGACAATTTAAAGTTTATAATATATGTTCTACCTACTCCTGAACCAAATATTAGTGTTACATTTACAAACTACTCCCATCTACTCTTCAGCTACTCTTTTTACTAAAAGAAAAGTATACAATATAAACATTATATAATATAATCCTGTTAATTACTTATGACAAGATTACAACGGCTTAATAGACTCTGAGCTATGCATAAAGTTGTATTCGACCTATTCGAAAGTGTTACAGTACAATATCTCTATTTTAATTACTTTTGGCAAAATTACACCGAGTTCTTATGCATTCAAAAGAAATTGTCATATAAAAAAAGAAATTGTATTACAAACATAATGGAAAATTTGGTATACTCTTTGACTTACCGTTTTCTGGTGATACGATTATAAAAAATATATTTATTAATATTAAAACTCTTTTAAAATTCTATCTACTTTACAATATTTTTTTTCACTCATCATTCATTAATTTTACATTCATTACTAACACATATTATATATATCTACATTCACTTATGTAAAACTTATTTAAAGTAAAAAAAATTTTTTTTTTTTAAATTTTCATTAAACGCCTGCAGTCTGTAATAATGTCAAAATATCTAAATCCTGTTTTTTGTTTTTTTTTTTTATTACAGGATTTATAAAAAAAACTAAAATTTTCTAAAATTTTAATTCCTCTTATCAATGACGAAAATCAATGTAATACTACTCGTATTACGTATTACGTACATACCAAATACTTAGTTAATACTCGTAATATTTAAATAAAAAATAATCTGCTTTTGAATTGAAGTAAAAATATAAAACTTTAAATATTATATTTTGTAATATTCCAGATTTTAAATTTTTATATTTTTTTTTTATTATTATTAATCCTTTAAGAATAATGTGAATATTAAGTACACTTAGTTTCTATATACCTATACATATACATAGTGTTATATACATAAAATATTCCAATTTTGAATTGAATTTAATATATCTACCTATTCTAGTGTAAATATAAAAAAAAGGAATCCTTCTTTTAAAAGAGGAATGCAAATACTAAATATGCTAAATGAAATAATTATTTTTTATTACTTTTAGGACATTTAATTATAAATTTATAAGGAACTGGCAACACTGTACTGTGTTTCACAGATTTTGTTATTCAAAATTTTAAATTAAGTTTATCATATAAATTAATATGATCATATTTGGGACAAAGTCCAACACACATACAAAATTTACAAGTCAATTGAGAAGGTTAAATCTTCAGAGAAAAAATTGTGCCGCAAAGGGTTAAAAAATTTTGATAAATAAAAAAGCAAGAGTGTTTTTAAGAGTGTTTCATCTTGTAATACGGAATCATCAATAGGCAGGTAGTATTACATTGTCTAGACAAACTCCTGATCAATCTTTGATTGGTTTTAATAATGAACTTAGAAATCTTCAAAAAGAATTTGTGCTCCAAAGGGTTAAAGAAACTAAAAAAAAAAACAATTTCCATATGAGTTCACTTTCACTCTTATTCCCTGCAAAATCGTCAATCATTATAAGCATTGCTTCGAATTGAGAAACCAAAAAAATTAAATAAAGTCTTCAAAAAATGCTGTTGTGCCGCAAAGGGTTAACGGAAATTCCTTTTATGCATAAAATTTAAAGTAAAGCAAAGAAGGACTTAACTTCAATTATATATCATTTCAGAAACTATTAATTTACCTTAAAAACGGGTTTATCACATCTTTTTCTGTTTTGGAAACTAAAAGAGTGTGCCGAATTTTGTAATCTTATGATTTTTATTTTACATAACATGGCTTATAACATGACTAACATTGACATTTTTCAGATAATTGTATTATTATCAGAAATTAAATGTTAATAAATTCGTTCCTGTTTAATCGAATTAATTTTCATTTTAAAGGAAAAACTAGGAAAATTCAAGGAAATTTTTCAATGAAAAACCAAAAAAAAATAATAAAAACTATTTTCGAAAATTACCGTTGGCGGTCTTTCATTGAAAGAAATATGAAAACCAAAATTATTTACTTTTTTTTATATTTGCATTAAATGTAAGTAGTTTTATTCAAAAAAATTGAGATTTAAATGGTTTTTTATGGTTTTTTTAATTCCACTTTCCTTTTGATTGGAATTTTTTTTGTAAATTTTATCAATAAAAATTACAAAAAAATAACCGTTACAGGAAACATTTTAATTTGTGTCCTTATTATAAATTTTTGCCCTAAATAAAAATTTACGGATACACAACAAAAAAAAAACCTTAAAAGCAAAGTTCTACAATAAAATTAAAAAATTTTTGTCATAAAGTACTTATATTAAAAATTACTTAATGGAACCACAATTGAAACTTTTTTAAAATAAATTTTGGCTTAAATTGTTTTTTAAATAATTCAAAATGGAAATAAAACTGGTTCAAACGTTTTATTGAGCACTAATCAAAGTAACTTAAGGGGTTATTCAGTAATTCCTTTTATTGGATAAGTTTTAGTTATTTTGAAAAAGATACTTTTCAAAAATGAGTAGATACTTAATTGTATCAGAGTTGGATAATCATAAATATCATAAATTGATTGTAATCTCAAAAGGACTTGTAAAATTAGTATTGGTTAAATACATAAAAATATAACTACTCTACGTGTAAACTAATACTTCAATTACTTATAATTAATTACCTACTATAATAACTGTCCTCAAATGTTTTCAATGTGATTACAATTATAAATTGAATCTAACTTTTTGATTACTATTCAATGCAGTAATCAAACATAAAATATTAAATTTAGTGTTTGCAAATACAAGTATTTCGTCTAGATAAGGACTTCTTCAGTACTTGTACTCGATTCAAAAATAGATTAAAAAGTCATATAATATTAAATAACGATTATTAAGTAATCAAAAATTACTCAAAGATTATTAAGTTAAACCACATATGATTTTAACAGATTAAGAAAGTATAAAGTAATTAAAAGACACACAAATCAATTACATTATAATATTGTAACCTTTCTTTTGATTACTCAATATTATTCTTTTGATTACTATAAAAGAATTCAATTACAAATTCAACAAGTAAAATGGTTTAATTTAAATGTTATAATTAATTAGTGTAATAGATTATTTTAAATAATTAAATGGTAGTTTAGTATAATTAAAATAAAGTTTTTAAGAATAGTTACTTATTAATCATATTCAAAAAAACCAAATATTTGATTACAATTTTTAAGTAATCGGAAGCTTAAAATAATTTTAATTTAATATAATGCAAGTCTCGTTTCTAATTTCTATGTTTTTTATCAATCTATTTAATTTCTAAAAAGGTCGTTAAATTTTTAAACACAAGAAATCCTTCCCTCCTTCCTTCAAATCACAAAATGTAATAGCAATTACTTACTTTTTAATTACTTGTAATTACTTTTAAATACTTATTTTAAATAATATTACACATGTTACAATCTTTCAATTTTTTTAAATTACAATTTGTTTTTGAAAAAAAAAACTAATCCAAATATTGAATGATTCGAAACTATTAAAAGATATTTCAAATGTATTTTATTTTTAGAACTAAAATCTTAAGTCCAAAGGAAAATTTTTTAATAATATAAAGATTATAAAAACATTTGACCTAAAAAAAAAAGTATCTTTTGAAATTCTAACAATTATTATACAATTCAACACATCCTGAATAATATCTAATACTTTAGTTTATAAATTTCAATTTAGTTTTTTTTTTGTATTTTGTATTTTTCTAGCATTACGAACATCAATTTAATATAAAAGGAAATCTTATAATACTATATTTTATAATCAAAATGTTTATATTATATTTTATTTTTTATAATAACTTTATTATTAGGTATTGGAATTGGAGTGTAAAATTATTTATGAAATAATAACCGATTTAAAAAAAAAAATAAAAATCACTTCCTTTTCCTTTGCTGAATAAAATCAAGTAATAAAATAAATCAAGGGTTTTTAAAAAAGCACATTTCCTAAAATAATGTTTTATAATATGTTTTGGATAAAGAATATATTGAAGTAGTAATGAAGGAGCAGGATGTCGATGTTTACTTTATTTGACAAAGTACTCTGAATAATGCAACTTAAATTTAGAAATTCATAAGTTGTTACTGGACATGTTTTATTTTAGTTTTAGGAGGTGCGTGACAGTTATACGAACCTTCTCTTTAATTCACCTAAAATTTTAGGAATATTAAGGAAACTGGACCGAACTAACTTGCACCAAATTCTCTAGTTAGGATACGTATGAAAGATACTAGTTCTACCACTGCAATTTCTTTCAAAATTTATGAACCGAATAATAACCGATCCTTGTGTCAGATTTGACGTTTATATATTTATTGATTTGAGAGATATGGTTGTTAGACCTTGGGAGGCGTGTTAAAAAACTTACACAGAAACTTTGGTAGTGACAGGTGTTTAATAATTGCAAATTTTTAAGCTTTTGATCGTTTAATTTCCTTAATGAAAGGTATTCTAAGAAATACACGGAGGACCACTGCTTTAAAGATCTCACTCCAGTAAAAATCTTAAGTTACTAATAGAAAATGGAATATATGTGGGGTCTGTAATGCTGTAAAAATTCAGTTCCACGAAACTTTAAATTGAAGTACCATATGGCAACCCTATACATTTGGGTTACACTTACTCTTATTTTAGTCATATCATTAGAATTATAAAACTAAGTCTCTATAAAGTCTTACATCTTTCCCGCACTTTATGGGACTGTTACTTCTGTAGATTGGGGCTTCAGTAAAACTCTGTGCACGAAATTAATTTTTTTTTTTGAAATACCTACCCATAGTAATAATTCCTTTTTATTTCAAACGTTATTTATGTAAAAGTTTTATAGACAGATGGATGGACGGACGGACAAAATGGGGTTTCAAATTTTTGGAAAATGAGCTTAAAAACCAAAATAGAATTAAATAAATAGAAAAAATACTTAACTACGTATATTAGAAATCCAAAAATGTAGAATAATAATACAGAACACACTATATATCTATATATCTTTAGATATTTTAGATTATCCGTCACAATTACATTTTCATTTTTATAAAATGTATAAAGTAAGAAAAGATGACTTTTCTCTTAATAATCCTGACAATTTTCCTTTTTGCTTTTTTTTTTTTTTGCATTTAAAGATATCTTCATTTTTTAATGTGTTATTAATTTTTTACAAAATTCATTTTTTGTGGTTTTTTTTTTCTAATGGAATTATAAAATTAAATTTACATTTATAATGTGGTTACTTTGTACGAGAGTGGGTGGAACTTAATCAAATATAATTAAAAGTCAATTAAAACTGTGTGAGGCTCTTCAGGAATGTATTCGACTTTCATTTAGTAAACTATCAATCCCATTAACTTAAAATACTTGCCTCAGTTTTTAATTGTTCGTGTTAAACTCAAACAGACCATAATACTCTATAGCTGATTAAGCTCATCAAAACCCATTGAGTAATAGACTTTAGATATTAATGCACAATATATTTTTAAGAATTAAGATAAAGCGACAGCGCGGAATGAGGACTAAAAGATTTAACATCAGAAGACTCCAAAATGCTGGTTGAGACTTTCGCAAGCCGTGTTATGGTGTCTTAACCGACTGAAAGACTTTGAAACAGGACTGACTGACTAACTTTACGATATACATAAGAAGGTTCCAAAAAGCCCATTGAGGTTTCCGCATACCGTGTTTTGGTATCCTAACCAACCTACCTATAGTTTCAAATTCTGCCATGTGAAGGTGCATTCGCTAAGTTTCATTTAGTACTTTGTATCTTCAGATATTATTTGGATGCCAGCATCTTCTAACACCCTTAGAGGCTCCATATCAAGGACATGCGACTTATGTGTTTGTGATATTATCTTAGCGTGTGCGTAACTAAAATTAGGCACCTCGGACACAGGCATGACCGTACACAGGCAAATCAATAAAAGATCACTTCGTTTCAAATAAAATTACCAAATTACCAAAGTATTGTCAGGATCAACTTTTAAATTACTCTAATCCTTTCATACATAATATTTCCTTTTTATACTTACTTCCACTGATCCATTCATTCATTTTCATTGAAAAAATAAAATGTCAATTCCAATTTGGTCATGTAAAAAAATTTTGATGTGGAAAATATCCTGTATGAATAAAATCAATGAAAATATTTCTGTTTCATTCCTTTTTTCTCTTCTTTTCTCTTATTAAACAAGGAGCAATAATGATTGCGTGTTATATCAACATTTCAACTTTCAATTTTTCTCTATTTGCTTGCGTATATACATACATATATATATACTTTCTTCCATTACTTTCGATTTTTCTCTTATCATTTTTTTTTCAAAACTTATTTTATAAAAAAAAATAAGAAAAACAAAAAAAAAAGGATCACAGGATCAGAGATAAAAATGTTATGAAAAAAAATTAATGTTGAAAATATAACCTTATAAAATAAAAAAAAAAACTAAGAATAAAGAAAAGAGAAAGCAACAATATGAACAATTTTCAATTCAATGTTTTTTTTTTCATATTAAAATCCTTAAGGTTAAAAATCTGTTCCAGGATATCATAAAAATTCAGGATATTTTATAATTTTTTTTTTTTTTTTTTGATTTTTATTGAATTATTTTGTGTAAACTTTTAAAATGCTTTTAAAGGAAACTTTTTTTGATATGCGGGATTCAATATATTTTTCTAAATTGGTTTGGTCTAAAATAAAATGTTTAGGAACTGTTTTTAATATTCTGTATTAAACAGTTAATCAAAGGATCTAAACATGTAGCTGAACACGGCAGATTAAAGTCCAGCTTTACGGAAATAAAAGTTTACCAAATATGTTTACACTAAAGTTTAAGGCTGTGTATACACGGAAGACCTAATTTGGCAGTACTTTATGGCAATCAAAAGGTTTCCCAATAAAGGAATCTAAGTAGGTACACCCGTATATAAACCCGGCAGATTATGGTTGATCTCTATAGGAACAAAAGTCTACCAAATGTTTTTTAGTAAGTAAAGGGTAAAGGGTAAGGCTTTGTATACACGGAAGACTTAATTTGACACAATTCTACGGAAACCAAAGGTTCTTCAACAAAGTGTTTTCGGGGAGGGTGTAACTTTAAAGAGATCGACGGTTTACACAGTCTAATCTCAATCTTTCTGACTACTAGATCTGTCTCAGTTTATTGCTGCATTCATTGAAAATGGATTAGCTTGTGGCAAACAATTCTTTAATAAGTTCGAAAAAATTAAATCCTTACTTGTGTTATTCGATTATTTAAAAACTTTTATAATCGCTTAGGGGCCTCAGTGGTGTAGTTGGTAAACATTTGTCTTATTAACCGCGGGATTACGGGTTCGATTTTCGTATAGGTCATAAAATATTTAATTAGAAAAAAAAACAGGCTGCACACCCTTCTACATTGTGTGCAGTTAGTATTTGAACCGTATTTTCTATCTTACGCAAGTTTTTGAGGAAGCGGGGTTTATTTTGGTAAAACTAAGGTGATTCTCACGAACGAAGTAGTTCATAAAACAAAATAAAAGAATTAACACGATACTAACAGAAAAATGCTTGGAGAAGTTGATACCGAGCTACGCAAAATTTCTATATATACGTTTGATCTTCAAAGATTTGTATTTCAACACTACTGATTCTCCTCTCCTGTATTGAATCAGCTTTGCTAACTATAATAGAGGCGACTCTTGAAAGTGTTTGAATAATGTAAATGCAAGTTTGTAATTCACTTAAGCAAGTAAAAGTATTTTAAAATCAAATTTTTTTTGCATAACGGTAACAGCTTTGTACTGATATGCGTGAAGCTTCTGCATGTCTCCGATCACTTTTTTTATATTTGCTGCACTAGATCCTTAATCGTTTAAAGACCCTTCATCGACACCTGTGAAAACCAAAATTCTACTCAGTTGCAATTGTTTTTTGGATTCCATTTTAAAGTTTAGCACAAATCTTGTAACAAAGTCCCTTTCGATAGTCGTTTTTCCATGTGGAAAACTAAATTTTTATACCATACATATTATATTAAATATATTTCTTATTAGAAAATTATACTTTGTAATACCTACATAATATATTCAATTTTATTTAACTTAAAGATATATTATATATATATTTTTTAAATGGTTTGTTATCATAACCTAACACAATTCTTAAGCCATTAGTCGCAGATGAAATATTTCAATTTTCAAGTCAAAAAAAAAAAAACCGAAAAAGCTAATCTTTAAATGCCCTTTTTCTGTTTTTAGGATTTTTCCTCAATTTTTTTCAATTTGTAGAAAAACAAACCAATAACGACTACTTATTTAAAGTTACAAAAAAAAAAACAAGTTAGTGACTAAAAGAAACAAAAAAGATTAAAAACCCAAAATGGGATGATATTTGATGGGAGAAAATGGAAAATGACCTAATTTCTTTCTTGAATTAATTTTTCCAAAAAAAAAAAATAATTTAAAATTGATTTAGACATGGGTGTGTAAGATTAAATGTTTGTTTTTTATAATATAAATGAAGCAGAAAATCAAGTTATAATTTTCTTAATTTTTCAACTGTAATAACAATATTTAAAAAAAAAAACAAACCCACCCAAAATATAATTTGATATTCCTTAAGAAAAGGACAACGAATAATTGTTTATAGTCTGTTTCATTTCAATCTTAAGATGAAAGAGGAAGAAAAGAATGTGAAATAATGTGGAAAATTTGTGTATGTTGAAGATTTGAAGATGATGGGAAGATTACCAAAACACTTAAATGGATGATAATCATTCAGTAAGTTAAAAGTAAAATAGAAGCTTTATAAAATACATAATGGAATAGGCCCTTAAATGTTTAGGAACTCATGTCCCTTAAAAATAAATTTATTAAAAATTGGGATTATATTTTTGTGGAAATTGAGTTCAATATTTACATTTATGATAAAGTAATTTTTAAATCTATTAACTTTATTTAACTGGTCGAGGCTTGTAAAAATTATAACCATGGCATTGCAAATTTTAATAAATATTTTAATAGTTAAGATTTTAATATAAATATTTCATTATTAATAAAAATATTTGAATCTTTGAAGTCTTTATCCATCGTGTTGAAGTTCGTTAATTATTCAGTCATTTATTTAAGCAACCGAGGCTTTCAAAAATTATAGTCATGGCATCGCAATATAAATTATATTTTAACAATATCTAATATATTATAATTAATTAATATTAAATATTAATTTTATATACTATATAAAATGAAGATATGTTTTCATTTCTTTTCTTTGGAGCATAGTCTTCCACTCGACTGGACCTCCATATTAGAACTTTTGATATTTTGATTATTTCCAGGTAATGCTTCCATTCTAAGCCGAGGTAGAACTATTTTTTTGATTCATTGATCTTCGCCATGTATTGCTTAACATCTATAACATCTTCTTACATTTCAAGTGACCCAATTAATATTAAATCTCCTCAGTAAAATCAGGACTTTTTGTGTTCTCAAAACTTGCAAATACATTAGAATATTAAAATACGTGTAACAAAAAATTTTTATAAAATTTTAAAAAATATTTAACATAGAATATTTATTAATCTTTTGTTTAAATAAACATTTTTAGTTAATTTTAGCAAAAATAACAGTAAATTATGTACAGTATCTTTAGTATAAATCATATCTAATTGAAATATTTAATTAATTATTTATTTATACAGTAAAATAAACACTAAAAATATTTAAATGTTTAGATTCTATAATTCCAGAATTTAATCACATATTAAAATAAATATTTAAATATTTTATTTTATATTTATTAATAAATATATCCAAAAAAAACAATTATTTATTATTTTATCTATTAAATTTATAAAGGTTTAATTTATTTAAATAATCTTTATATATTATTATCTCTGCTCCAGTATCCCTCGTTAATGACCTATAAAGTTCCATAGATATAATTTTATTTATATATACTTTAGATAGTATAATACTAAAATAAAGGCTCCTGCTGAAACAGGGGGGAGATATTTTTGAATTTTTATTAGAATTGATTTTAATGAATTCCATATACAATTTAAACATAAGATAAGACTAGGCTTTATAACATAAAAAAATATCTTAGATTTTCATAAGATACAATTCTATTTGTTATAAATTGTAAAAATTTTGTAATTGGATTAGAAGGTATTTGTGTATCTGTGAGTTATATTATTCAATTAAATTATTTCTTCATATTTTGTTTTGCTTTTATTATTTATATTAATGTCTTTTTGAAACTGAGTTGAGTCCAAAACCAAATAAAAGCTCCATATTCTACTTTAACTGCAATTCGATCGCGGGATTCTCGAATGAAAGTTCGTCACTTTAACAATTGCACCAACAAGGGTTCTAGTAGTATTTTAAATAATATGTAATATATATATATATTTATATATATATTAAATTTTCTGTGTCATTTTTATTTCATTTAATAAAAGTTATTTTGTATATAAGTAACTATTATTTTGTATATATATTATATATACAATGATGTTTTTGACACCAGTTTATCCTTTATGGTAAAATTATTATATTGGTGGATAAAACTGTCATAAAAATCATTTATATATATTTTAGTACCTATGACGCCATTCACTTTATCATACATTTAAACTTCGTATAAATGAATACTGCATTTATGCAGTCAGGTAGATAAAACTGAGGTTATAAATACGTGAAAATGATTGATTGATTGATTGAATGAGTTAAATCCTAAAAACAAATTCAATATTTCAATATAATTACAGTTCCACTGTATTTAAAATATATAGTGTATTATTAAATATTAAATTAAAGCTTTGAGGAGATTTATATATTTTTCTATGATACTATTTAATTAAATATCTGTCTATTCGTAAATGATACCAATTTCATCTCAACCCATACTTCACTTAGCCATCAACGTACAGGCAGATCACTGACCCTGTTGTATAGATATTTTGTAAAGACTAACACATTTTTTAAATCAATTAAATAAATAATACCTTCACACAAAGTTTGCCAATGGACAACAAGGAAAACAACAAATACTCACACTTAGAACTAAGTGGCGCAAAACTGTTTGAATGGAAAATTGTTTGTATTTCACCATATTCCATCAATTGTGTTCTTAAAATTGTCAATTTGTTCCAAACCAATTATCTCCTTCCCATATATTCTGATAATCCTTAATTTCCCGGAATCCTAGTCCCAAAAATTCTTTTACATTTTTATCCTCAAACACTTGTTTCAGAAACGCGCCCTCAAAGCTTTGATTAAAAAAATGCGTGATTTTGATTTGCCCAGTTCCAATAGGTGATTTTCAAAGATTTCCACTGTCGTTTGTTAATAAAGAAAAAAAGAAAAGATATTAAAATTCAAAAAATAGTTTCTACTTCGACTGGTGGCGCAGTATTTAGGACGTCGGCCTTTCAATCGATGGGTATCGGGTTCAAAACGTGGTCAGATCATATAAAATAAAGAAAAATTGCATATTATAACTGTTTAATAAGAAGTCCAAATAAACAAAGGACTATTATAATATCTGGGACTACTACTATGCTCTGGTACTACACATAAATAAATAAACTTATTCTCTTAAACTTACCTATATTTACCTTTATTGAAAGCATCTATTCACACTATAATGAATACTGAAATCCTTCATAATTTCATCTTACACTCGTAGCTATAACAGAAGGTATTTCCAATCCAGAGGTATTTTTAATATAAATAATCCGATAGTTTCTTGTATAAAAAGACAGGAAAGTAACATTTTAAAGATAATTCCAGCTCTTTTGTAGTTTTACATAATCTAATTATCTCTAAAATATTTAATTTCTTTTTAATATCCCATTAGGTGTTAGAACCTTCCGGACTTGGGTTTTAAATTCTCCCCTTAAAATATTTAATATATTTTATTGAATTCTTTTAAATTTTAATATAAATTTAACACTTTAAAATTCTAAGTACTTAATACTTTTAGATCACTTTTCGAAAATAATTTTTCATATATTAATTTTCCAATTTTATAATTTTTATTTTTAGAAAGAAAATCCCTCTCATTGATTTTATTAAACTTTTTTTTTTCAAATTAAAATTATTACAAAAAAAAAACCGGAAACCTTTAATTTAATGTGAAAATTTATATTAAGTAAAAACAGTCAATTTTACTATAAAATCCTTGTTTTGGTCTTCAGGCACACTTTTATCAACATATATATACATTGCTATACGCATATACTATACTAAATAAATGTATATGGTACATTTTATATAAAATAATATTTACCCACGTATATAATTTAATGTAGGTGTAATATGATGCACGAATATGCGGTTTTATCTGAATGTTTGTTACTTAAAAAAAAACGTAAAAAAACAAACAAACACACAAACTATAGATAAAATGGAAATAATTACGTATACTACCAGTTTTATTATAAAAGTAGAAAAATAGTTTAAAAACAAACCCAAAATTTTTGTTTGTTATTTCTTTTGGAACTAATAACGACAAATTTTATATAATGTTTTTTTTTACCTTTTTTATTTTCCAAACTTTATACACACCTTCAATATTAGAAAAATATTGATCAACTTTTAAAACACGTATATGCAGTGGCACTTATTTGTTTACATATACGTACATATTAAATATGCTTATACGTGTGAACATAAGTACATTCAATTTTGTTTAAAAAAATTTCTATATAGCACTTTTTTTTTTTTTTTTTTTAGTGTTTTATTTTTCTATTCATTATATTATTTTTTAACAATTCAAAAACAAAAACTTAAAAAGAATTCTTATATGCTAAAATGTAATTTGTACATGGCTGACCAATATGTCAGCTCTCACAATTTATTTAGAACTATATTAGTATAATCTCTTTTGATGTTTTAATATTGATATTTTGATTTTAACATAATATATTTTAGTTTTGATTTAATATTAATATAATTGAATTTATTGGAAAAAATTTTTTTATATAAAAACCAATTTTTTTTATTTATATGTTTTATAAAAACTTAAAACTAAAATAACCTAATACTTATACCTATACCTAAACCTACTATAACCTACGTTACATCTAAATTTTTCCAAAAGTATGGTTTTTTAATTTCTAATTTATTTTTTGCAGGAATATACTTATCATATTTAAACAACTCATTGTCATTAATATTTATTATATTTAAATTTAAAGGTATTTGTTTTATTTTCGCGTTTCTTTTATAGTGGTATAAAATCGGAATATTTTGATTATTTTCAATATAATTATGTTTGTCCAAAAACACGAATCCTTCTGGAGGCAACAAACCTGTAACTAGGCAGTTTTTAATGTACTCAAAATCTTCGTACCATGGATGGCAGATTAATGAGTTCTCGCATGATTCACTACTCCTTTGAATGTGGTTACGTATGAGACGAATGATAAAATTGTCGATTCTAACTATGTTCGCCTTATCATATATAAATTTATTTGAATAATAGTGCATATTAGTGTTAGGTTTTCTATTGTAATTTGTACAAGCTCTTAAACACTTGCGTTCGAATATTCTTAATTTTTCCATCACAGAAGCATTAACATTATACCATATTGGACAGGCATATGTTAGTACTGGACGGATTAAGGTTTTGTAGCAGAGCAATTTAACATTGTTGCAAAGTGTTCTGGAAAAGAACAATTTTCCTAAATTAATAAAGGCGTTATTTGCTTTTCTTATTTGATTTTTAACATGATAGTTAAAGTTTAACATATAATTATAGTGAACTCCTAAATACTTGAAGTTCACAGAGTTTTTAATTTTTGTTTTGTCTGGAGTTAATATATAAAAATCTCTCCAGCATGATTTAACATTATATTTTACCTTGTTAATAGTATTCCTGAATAACATAGTTTCACATTTTTGATAATTTACTTTTAGCTTCCAAAGATTACTATAAGATATCACTTTATAAAACATTTTTTGTAAAATGTATTGTGCATCTCTTAGATTATTACTTGTTGCGTAAATTGTCAGATCGTCCGCAAATGCTATACTGTAATTGGGCTCTAAATTTTTATTTAGAGAATTCAGTAATTCGCTTATGTATATATTGAACAAAATAGGGGAATTTACGGTGCCCTGTTGTAACCCATCGGATAATTTGAATTCTTTAGATAAATGATTATCCGACCCCCATGTGCTAAAAGTTTTACCTCTTATCATGTTGTTAATCAGAATAACTAAATGTAAGGGATATTGATATTTTAAGAGTTTGTATATTATACCATCAATCCAGACGGTGTCAAAAGCTTTTTCAAAGTCCACAAAACATGCTGCTACAACCTTATCATCGTTTATATTTCTACATATATCCGATGAAAGCTTCGTCATAGCATGTATTGTGCTGTGTTTATGACGAAAACCAAACTGATTTGATGGTATAATATTTTTAATCTCAGTTATTTTGACTATAAATTTATTTATTATTATTTCTAGGATTTTTCCTATATTTGGTAATAAACTTATTGGTCTATAACTGCTAGGATCTGAAGCACTTTTTCCTGGTTTTTTTAATGTAATAACAACTGCTTTTTTCCACTTATTTGGGAAGTAGCTTATATTAAGGCAATTGTTAAAAATTATTGTGTATAAGTTAATTACTGAAATAGGAAGATGTTTTAACACTATATTTGGAATTTTATCTATACCTGCCGATGTTTTACCTTTAAGTTTTGATAAAATATCTTTGAGTTCATTTTGAGCTATAAAATAATTATTTAAAGTTTCATTTTCAAGTAAATTATTTGAATGTAAATGATTGTTAAATTTAACAAGGGATATTTTATTTGTTTTGTTATTTTGAATTATTTGGTTTAAATTGTTAATACTTTGCTCTATATTGTTACTTATCGGGGAAAATCTGTTTGTAACTTGCTTTTGAACTTGGTATAAATGTGTTGCCATTACTTCATTTATGTGTTCGTTTTCTTTGATAATATAATTATTGTTTTCTATTTTAAGTTTATTTAAATTTAATTGGGCGTCGTTTAAAATTTGCGTATTGTTAATTGGAATTTTTAAGTAGTCAATTTTGTTTGAGGTTTGTTTTTTATAAATTTTTTTAATTTCAGAGAACAAGTTTTTATTGTTTGATAATTTTATGTTTTTGATTCTGTTAGTCCAATAATTATTTATTGAGAGTTTAATATTTTGTTTTATTAATGAATTTATGTTTTTCAGTAATGAATTAATTCTTAGAAATGATGGTGCGTTTTTGTCTATTTTTATTTTAATTAATTTAAATTTAGCTGTAAGTAATTCACTTTTATATTTTTTAAGTCTAGTAATAGTTGGATTTAAGTAAATATCTAGGCTATTAAAATTATTGTTTTTGGATGGGATTGCTAACGACATTGCTTTCCGTATTGAATTTTCAATGTTTTCGATATAAAAGTCAATGTCCCTATCTGTTAGGTTTTTATTGTTAGGAATATTTTTAAGAACATCATCATTTCTTACTAAATTATTTAACACTTTTTTAAATTTGTTCCATTTAGCTTTCCTAAATAAGTAAATTTTTTCAGGTGATGGAGCCAGTAAATATTCTTCCCTATTATTATAACTAATTTCAGTCCCTAAAGCTAAATGGTCACTATCATAAGAATATGTTTTTATTTGGTTCTGATTATTAGTTTTTAAATTAATTCTTATATCAGTTAGGAATATGTCGATATACGATTCTCCTCTCGGAAATGACGGTATATCGGAAGAATATAATTTAATCCTATACATACAATTAAATCTTTCAATAAATTTTTCGAGAATAGATCCTCGAGCATTATTTGATTGATTTCCCCATTTTATGTGTTTAGCGTTTAAGTCTCCTGCCAAAATAAAATAGTTATTAATATTATCTAATTGAAGAGTTTGAAATAATTCCAGTAATTCTTTATTAAAATTAGCATTATGATTTTGTGATGCATAAGCAGATATTATAAAAAGATTTTTATTTCTATTTAAAAGTCTTATTTTTATAATACATACTTCTAAACATTTAAACCTATTTAGAGTATATTCTTTAATTATATCAAATTTTAAATTATTTTTAATTAGAATGGCCGTACCTCCACCTAAAGTAGCTTCAGATCTATCATGTCGAATTAATTTATAATCCTTTATTTTTATACGACTAGTTTTATCTAATTTCGTTTCACATAAGGTAACCACATCCGGGTTACTTTTGGGATATTTTTTTAGAAAAAAATAATTTTATTAATTTTTGATTTAAAAATTTGCTCAAATGAAAGATACTTGGATTAAATAAAAGTTTATTTTACTATCGTTATCGTTAAATATGGAATATCCTCAGACATTGGCACTTTATCTATATACATATAAATAAATTGCGTACTTTTAGGACATTTTGTTTAAAAAAAATTGTTTTATTACATTTTGATTAAAAAAGATGGTTACATTGAATGAAAAGTTTAATTTATTATCGTTATCGTTAGACATGAAATATCCTTAGACATTGGTATCTTATCTTAATACATATAAAGATATTGCATACTTTTACGCTATTTTATTCAGAAAATTAAATGAAAGTTTAGTTTACTATCGTTATCACTAAACGTGGAATATCCATAGCCATTGGTACCTTATATACCTACATAAAATTAAATTGCATACTTTTAGGCTATTTTATTTAAAAATAAACTATTAGCTTTAAAAATTCTTCAAATGAAAGATAATTGCATAAGTGAAAAACCGTTATCCTTAGAAAAATGTTTTTTAATAAATTAGAAATTTTATATGTCTGTATGGATATTTAATAAAAATAATATAATTAGATATTTATAATATATTTAAATTATCCTATATAATATCTATTTCAAGTAAATATAAACCCATTTTATCCACTTTTATACTAAAATAGTATTTAAAACAATATACAAAATACCAAGAATTAAAAAGAAAATTATAAATATAAAAATCCCTTGTGAGCTATAAAAAATAACCACATATCAAACTAACCAAACCAAATAAATCCAATCAACAACAATAATACACTACTGGTATATCTGAACTTGAATAAATGACAAAATTACTAAAAAAAAAAAATTAGAATCACACCAAAATTTATACTTGACTGTCAAGTTAATAAATTTCAAAATATTTATTATAGGTTTAATATTTTTAATGTATTGAATATAGTTAAATTACAGTAATGTACGAGAATACAATTATATGTCCTTTTAACACGTTAAGTCTCATGTGTATCACTAGTGATTACTATTCAATTTTTTCAATAAATCTCATGCTCACCGGTGAGCACAAAATAAAAAATTATGTGGTGTTCTAAAGTACATCCATACATATGGAGCTCTAAAATACATCCGTTAAACAATTTTAACCCATTGTACGTAATTTTTTATTGCTATTTTAGACTTATTGAATGAATGACTAAATAATTATTGGTGTGATGCGCAAATGGCTAAACAGACTTTCAAGGTGCTCTAGAACTACAAAATAATTAAAGCTATTTAATTTATGCGTCAATTAAAAAAATAAATACTGTCAACTGTCAACAGTTCAGCTAACCGTCAAATTGACAGGATTAGTAAAAGATTTTGAGTATTCATTTAGCATTGTTCCGCGGTGATTCATATAAATATAACACTAGAATTTTTTTACAATTAATTAATTTGGAAACATTTTAGTGATATGTTGCACGATAAATCACATGGCAGTCAAAGGGTTAAATATTTGTTTTTTATTATATTAAATATTTACATGGTTTACAATTGTTCAGTGGTGATTCATATGTAACTTAACACTAGGTTATCGTAATATTAATATTGAAAATTTGAGCGATGTTCCACGACGAACCACACAGCAGTCAAAGGGTTAAATATTATTTTT
Organism: Dolichopus griseipennis; assembly: GCA_963082915.1. Taxonomy (NCBI): domain Eukaryota; kingdom Metazoa; phylum Arthropoda; class Insecta; order Diptera; family Dolichopodidae; genus Dolichopus; species Dolichopus griseipennis. Next base: position 80,269,032 of record OY720444.1, on the reverse strand, counting down.
TAAAAAATTAAAAATTTACATAGTTTGCAGTTTTTCAGGAGTGATACATATATATAGAGTTTTACACTAGTTTATCAATTTGAGTAATGTTGCACGATGAACCATACAGCAGTCAAAGGGTTAAATATTTTCTGTTTGTTATAAAAAATTTGTATCATAATTTTTACTATCTATACTATTCATAAATATTCAGGTAGTGATAAATTAGAAATTTTTGGAAAATTTTTTTTTTTACTGTTAGACAACATAATTCCCAGATAACACAAAACTATCTAGGTGGAATATAATAAAAAATAGGTATCACTCATCATTTCAAAACACATCCGTTTTTTTTTTTTATTGAATGTAGAATAATATAACAGCATCTGTTAAATTTTTTTTATAAATAGTTTTTTTTTAATATTAATAGTTTTTTTCAAAAAAAAAACTGTTAGCACATAAGTAAGTATGTATGGGAAAATGATGAATGATTATGATGTTGCATTAAAAAATAAAAAATAGTGTTGCAAATAGCGTTAAAAATGACATGTTACATATGCAGTAAACTTATGTACTTTATTTATATTATATATCAAATCATTTATATACATCGATATAATAAGGCGATATGTTGCAATTTTCCAATAGATTGAAAAATTACTGTAAAAATATTTTATTATATAGCTTAGAATGACATAATATATCACTCTATGTTAACTTAATGATTTTATATACATATTTTATTCAATTATTTACAAAATATTGATAATATATTTAATGGAAAAGCCTTTGGCTTTTTAATGTAAATTAGTTTTAAGTTCAAGGTAAAAAAACAGTAAAAAATTGAATGAAAATTTATGAATGGATTTTCATTATAAATTAACGTGATTTTCATTTCAATATCAATTACAGGAAAACCACAATTTTTCTACAGTCTAACAAAATAATTTTATGTTTTATATTTTATGTAGTAACTTAATTTTCAATGGGCTGCGGAAATATTTTAAGGGACTATTTCAATAACATTTGGTCTTTAATAATATTTCGGGTATATTAAACAGCACTGGAAAATAAAATCCCGAAGAAATTAATCCCAAATTTAGATTTTGTGGAAAAAATGTCAAATGTTACAAAATCCGAAAAAAAAATCCTGAAATCTACAAATTCCGAATTAAATTTTTTTCTTAATTAAATATAAAACTATAAAAAAAATATTTTAGAGTTGGATATAAAATCAGAATTATGAGCCTTTTAAAAAATATGTAAATATTTATGTTCCGTAATAATTATCAGACCAATTATTGATTAGGGTCAATTTAAAATGCGACGCAATGCAAAGCTGTATATACTGACAGCGATGTTTTGACATTCAACAAACTACAAAGTCTTAGGTGGGTCGGTCACATACTACGTATGCCAGATTCCCAAATTCCAAAGAAGGTATGGAAAGGGAAATTAGAAAGAAAAAGACCAGTAGGACAGACGAGAAATCGATGGGTTGATGCCGTCAAGTTCGACGTTGTATCAATGCTCCAAAAGTAAAATTGGATAACTGCTGCCCAAGATCGAGTGAAATGGAAGAGAAGGATTAAGGAGGCCAAGGTTTGACAACGGACTGTAGATCCCCAGAAGAAGAAGAAGAACTACATATACAGGAGATTCTTAATAAAATGGAATTTTAGAGTTAGAATTGCTTTTTTTTTTTTCAAAATTTTATATTTGTCGAGATTTTGGAATTTTTTAAGATCATCAGAGGATTTTTTTTTCGGTATTTTGTTGGTTCTGGATTTTGTTTTTCAGTAAAGTGTCATAGATACTAATATTTCGGATATCGATACATCGTTAGAATCGCTACCATTGTAAATGAGCAGTAAGGAAGCTTATCCTATTCTTGAATAGGGTAATTTCCAGGGTCGGTTCTTTAATTTAAGGCCTTATATGAACTTTCTGTCCTATCCTACGTCCCAATATTAAAACCCCCTTTAGGACGTAGTTTTTAACTTGCACATAATCTTACAATTTTTAAAGGCATTTTAAAGCTTTTTGTGTTGATATTAAAAAAATAACCATTTTTACCATTTCTTTTTTACCTTTTAATCTACCATATTTTTTTCTTTTAATCTAATTTGTCTCTGGAACTTTTACCTGATTCTAAAAGTTAAGTTTGTTCTTTAGTTTCTTGTGAAAAGTTTTTTAATAATTCTAATAAGACATAAAAAATAATATTTGAAATGAAAAAAGAAAAGTATACATGCATATTAAAAATAAATGTAAATAAATCTATTTTTAGTCATTTTTTATGAAGGTAACAAACATTTACCTTAAAAAGAGGCTAAAGTTTACATTTTTCTTATATTTTCATTTTAAATCCATCAGAAAAAAGTTTTTATTTATTTTATAAAAAAATTTTATCTATCTATGTTACTTACTTTTTAAAAGTAAGTTTAAATCTCATTTTTTAACTATTTTTCTAACGAATAACTGTATAATTGAATAAATAAAAAATGTACGTATAACTTTTTATAATACAAAAACATTGATCAGTGGAATGGCTATACTTCCCCTCAAAGTATAGCCATCCATTTACAAAAAAAAAAAAACTGTTTGTACTAGATTATAAAGTCAATGTTATTTTTTAAACATTTAAATTAAATTTAAAATAAAAAAAAAAACAACAAACGCCTGTAAATATTTTCAAACTTACAAATTCAATTTAAAATATGCAATTTTTAAATAAAAAAAAAAGTTTTAAAGAAAAACTATGTTTATATTAACTATGTTCTCTTCTGCATATCAGAATTTTAATTTTGCAAATGCATTAAGGGTGAAAAACATTTTATACTATTACAAAATTTAAAATAAAAAATGATTACCTATTTAAATGTATATTTTTTTAAAAGTTATTTTTTATAAAGTTTTCTTTCAATGTCCATAACATAATTACAATTAAAATTTGTTTTTAAATAATGTTCAACTTTCCTTTGAAAAACTTCTATCTTTCGGACTTTATGAAGCCATCTTTTGAATCGATCTTGATTCATTTCCATATCTTACCTTTTATTTCTATTTTTACTGATCCAAGTGTTAAGAAAATTGAAAATAAATATATAGTATCTAAAAATTACGGTAAAAATACTTTAATTTTCTGAATTTAATTTAAAAAAGAAATTTGAAAAGCACCTATAAATCATTCCGTAAATTAATCTTAAATAAATTGCATACATTTAGGAGCAATTTTTAACCAATCATATTTTATGGCAATAATATTGTATTAAATAGAACAGTTGTTCATTTTTTTGTTGGTACAGTTAGTCCCAATTAAGCTTTTAAAGCAACATCAATAATGGTCTGCTTTAGTCCCGAGAATCCTTGATTCTATCAATTGCATACCTTTAGGGGCTAATTTCCAAATAAACGTATTTAACTGCAATTGAAACATATTTTATATAACAGTTATGCAATATTTTATCGGTACAAATCAATCGTTACTAAAATTTCCAACACTCCATCAATAATTGTTTACTTCAGTCCTGGGAATCCTGAATTTTTACAGGAATTCTACTTAAAAAAACAAATTTTAGTTTTTAAAGTCTTTGTAATAAAATGTTTTATATAATTTTTTATTAAATTTTAGTTTTCACATATTTCATTTTTATTCACTTTATAAATTTAATTAAATAACCCAAAAACATACCCATAAAATGATTGTCTAAACATTTAAATAGATACATAGGTTCCTATACAATTTAGAATTATTATAATTCCCCCAAGGTAAAACTTTCACTTTTTTAAATTAACTAACTGATTACAAAACTGTTTACTGATAGTAAAAATGTCACGTGCTCATAAACCAAAAACAAAAAATATAAAACAAATTAATAAATAAGTATTTACTAGGAACTGTATATAATATATTTGTAAATAATAAATTCTTATACCTAGGAAAAATTAATGTCATCCCTTTATCTGATTTTTATTCTACAAAATTCTATCATATATAATTTAATAATCTTTTCCAATCTTTTATATAATCTTTTTAATAATTTTATATCACGTATTTAATATTAAGGACTAAATTATATACATACATATATAGGTTTTGTTATCGTTTTGAAACACTTTTCATTAATTTAGTCACCTTTTGATTATTTTTTTTTTTTGTAAATTTATCTAATCAAAATGATTTCAACATTTAAATATAAAACTATTAATATAAAATAAATATAATTTTCTAAATTCGAAATATTTATATTTTTAAATTTATAAAATATATTTTTTACATTATATATTAAACCAATTTCAAAATAAATATAATAAATTCTTTTTGAATTTTAGGTATATTTTTATTGTAATACACAGAATATCTTAAGATTGCCATTCGTATTCCATATATGAAGAATTTAATCCAAAAACTAATAGAAAAAAAATAAGTTATAAAAAAAATACAAAAACTGTGTTAATTCTTTAAGACTTCCAGTCACATAATTCTAGGTCAGCCAAAAATCACAGGATATAAAAAATAAAAAAATAGGATCAAGAATACTTTTTTTTTTCTTAACAATTGGAAAAGTCTCTAAAAGTTTTTTTTCATATATTAAATATATAAAATATATATATATATATATACACTTTATTATATAGTAATATTTATTTAATAACAAATGAATGATAAAATATAGAAAGTATATAGAAACTAAAGTTACCTAGAAAATAATACTGCCTCCTCCTTTTAAATAATACGATATATGTATGTATGTATATATATATATATATATTATATATATATATATATATATATATAATGGGTATAAATTTTATATTATATAATATCTTGATATTCGCTAGACGGATTAACAATTGCAGATAAAATTTAAGAACCCTTTTGAGTAAATATTATTTAATATTCGACAATGTACTCAAATATACTCTCAATTTTAGAGTGAAATTTGAATTAGAAAATTATTTTATTACAAAAATTACTCAGAATCTAATTTGAACAACTATTTTAATAGATTCAAATAAGAATGAGTGTAATATATATATATATATATATAATTTTTCAAAATTTTTCATAACTAAACTTAATATGATATTAAACGGTTCTTATTCCAGGGTATGAGTACATTCAAATTTTAAAACTCGGCTAACGCTTAATTTAAAATGTGGGTCCATCCACAACATGTATGATGTGTGGTTTTTATGTCTTTACAGGTTAAGAGGACCTAAACTTAAAATGATGCAAAATCGCAATTTACTCATATTTTGAGCTATATTATACATGCGTTCACAAGTTGAAAGAACTCAATTACAAATAAACTCAAATGTTGATTGAAATATGAGTTGCATGTGTCCACAAGTTAAAAGAACTCAGTTTCAAATAAATGTTGAGTGAAATATGTGCACATGGAGGCTAAAATCGTACGTGATTTTGAGTTATTAATGGGAGCTTTTAATTTTACCCTAGTTTAAAAGTTAGAAATGTCTTGAGTTCAAATCATATTACCTCACTCATATAAAATATGATAATAGGATCCGATCCAGCTTTCTTAAATATTTCTAAGATATCTTCTTACACACTTAGTCCATTGCAATAGAAGCTTTCTAATAGAGTTTAGTATGTGTAATGGAAGTTCCTGGTATTCTGAATCTTAGAGGTTCCTGAGTGAAATATATGAGTCTTCCTGTGTTTAAATAGCCTTTATCTCCATTATAATTTGAGTGAGGATTAGTATTTGAAAACAATATTTTATATTCCTCATTTTAAGTTTATCTTTTACTGTGTACTATTGTATTAGTATCAAATTCATAAAATAATAGTTAAAAAGGTACATATATGAGAGACTATATATATGCGTGTGTCGTTTTAACAAATACCTAGATAATATACAAAAGAAACTAATATTTAAATTATATAATGTTATAAAATATAAAAAAGGATACCTGTATATATTTCATAAAAAATTGAGTTCTTAACTTAATATTTAAACTTAAACTACATACTGCATACTCACTCACACATTATAAATACATATAAATATACATATATATATATTATTTTAAGATTATTATTTGCTAGGAATTAAATGAAACAGGATATAGAATAATAAGTAAAATGAAAAGAAAACTAAAATCCTATTATGTAGACGAAAATATAAAAAAAAAAGATTTTTAATCCTAGAATTGGTTTTTTTTTTTACTTTCATCCTTTTTTTTTTTTGTTCTTTATTCCTTTATGGTTTCGATTATGATAGAAAATGCCAATAAATTATAAAATATTATATTTTTTTTTTTTTTTTTAAGTTATACTTTTTTTTTATAAGCTTATTATATACTTATTTAAATACATATACATTTTTTGCATATACATATACAATATAATTGTATCTATATTCTAAATATTTGAGGCACATGTTACACACATATTGCACTATATCCATATGTATTTATTTTCTTTTATAAGATTATAGTTTTTTTTTTTAATATTTTTGAACTTTGATATGAGATCTATCTTAAATGTAATAAGTAACAAGTGATGAAAAAAACCAAGGGTTTTTAAAAAAGCACATTTTCAAAATAATACAGTTTTTCATACTGAGTATTTTATCGGAACCAAATATATACGTTGGTGACTAAGTTACTACTTACTTTTTTAATTTTTAGGTCCTAATAGCCCCTCTATGGGGAAGGTTGCCCAATTTCTCAAGGATCTAATCCTCACTACTCACCTTCCCACAACTTTTTAGGTTCTAGTAATTAAATTGTGAATTCTACAAAAAATTGGCATTTTACTTAGAATTTTACTATTTAAGCAAAAATGGTTAAAACTGAGAGACACTTTCTTCAATTTAAAGAACCCCTTTTAAATTTAAGAAAGTCTTTTAACATATGTTAAAATATAATGTTGGACCTTTAAATTTTGTATATTAAGGAAAAAACATTTGAACAGGTATTCAAGTTACAGGTGTTTAAAAATAACAAAATTTCAATTTTCGAGCCCTTATAGCTCCTAAATAGGGGGCTTGACAAAAAAATTTTGCTAACCGACTCCCACTAATTTTTTAGGATCTAACTTCTCCCAAAATTTCAAGACCCTAGCTTCAACCGTTTAGAAGATATGTGGGGCCAAAAATTTCGCAAAAATTGAGTTTTGCACAATCGTAAGTTTTAGTACCGTATGGCAACCCTAAACATTTTAGCGAAGTAGTTTTGTAAAGTCTATAAAAGCATCTCTCTTCTACTGTTTTTCGATTGAAAATAAATCTAACAGAACTCTTGTTATATCAATTTAAACATAGGGCTTTTTTGGAATTTGCAGGGGCTGTAGCTTCGTCACCCTTCAAAATTAAGAAAAACCTTTGACACATGTTGAAACATAATTATAGAGCTTTAAATTTTGTATATCACCAAAAAAAAATTTGGACATGTATTCAAGTTACAGGTGTTTAAAAATAGCAAAATTTCAATTTTCGAGCCCTTATAGCTCGTATATAGTGGGCTTGACAAAAAAAGTTTGTTAACCGACTTCTACCTTTATCTGAGGATCTAACTTCTCCCAAAATTTCAAAACCTTAGCTTAAACCGTTCAGAAGATATGTGTGGCCAAAAATTTTGCAAAAATTGAGTTTTGTGTAATGTTGAATTTTAGTACCCTTTGGCAACCCTAAACATTTATCTTTTAAAAATTTATAAAGTTTATAAAACCAGCTATCTTTTACTGTTTTCATATTGAAAATACACCTAATAGAACTCTTTCTATAAAAATTTGAATATAGGGCTTTTACCAACTTTGAGGAGCTGCAGCTCCGTAACGGGTGGGGCTACAGAAAAAAATTCTTCTACGAAATTATTTTTTTTGTAATACCTACTCGTGGTTAAAATTTCTTTTCTCTATTTCAAACGATGTAAAAGTTTTTGTAAACATACGGACGGACAGACGGACTGACAGACAGACAGACAGACGGACGGACAGAGTGAAACTATATAGGCACATTTTTACAAAATTTTTTAAAAATGTGCTAAAAATGGTATTAAGTAACTGAGTACAGTTTAAAAAAAAAAGAAAATATTTTTTTAAAATTATTTTAAAACAAAAGAAAGTACCTATTAATTTGCTTATTATGTTACGAGTATATAATATTGTGAATATTATTTACATCGGGATAACTTTAAGAAATCATTTTCTTTTCTGAACTTTTGTTTACGATAATTTAGTCCTTTTATTTAAGCACTTAACTTAAGTTCTTATTGGATAGCGATCATTTGTTTAAATATCTATCAATCGACTAAAAATTTAATTTTATAAAATATTAAAATTTTCAATTCTCACTTTTCAAAGTATTTGTTTGAGAAAGTTATAAAAAGTTTAAGTCATATAACGGTAAAAGCCCATTTTACTTAATACATAATTCATCAAACAGCAGACTCTACAGTATCTTGAACCCAATTCATAATAATTCTATCATATCTTTATACTCGAAACCAAGATGTAGGTTTTGCCCCAGGTCGTACGCTTAAGTTTGATTCAAAAGTGGTTAAGGTTTTGGTGTGTTAAAGTCACGTACTATCAAGGGGAACAACGCACAGCTCCAAAAGGTAATACTTTCGAAGCTTTCCATATAAAAAAAAAAAACACAGGTCTAAGGTTTTCGGGCAAGATATTATTTGGTTAAGTGCTTTTTGTAATTTGAGTGTTTTAAGTATGATATACAATCCATGTTTGATAATTTGAGTTTTTTCAACTGTCCTCTTTATTGAACAGTCGAATTTTAAGAATTCATGTCTGAAATATTTTAGCAAATGGCAAGAGTTAAAATTGTGTCTTACATTTAAATAATTCGCTTACTTTTATAATTTTTGAGGCTAATACTTCCCATATACTCCAATGCCTTAAAGAAACTCTGTAAAAGTTTATATTCTTAAGATTTTTAAATTTTGACTTAATAATTTAAAAAACAGATCAAATACTTTTTTTAACACACCGTACGTGTTAAAATGTGTGGCGGCTATATAAATTATTAAAAGTTTAAACATTAAATAACTTGTTTAAAGGAACCGGAAACTAAAAAAAAAATAAATAAAATAAAATTGAGTAGAAACATGTACACCAGAGAACAAAACAGCAAATTTATAAACTCTATAATCTATACACTATAGGACAATAAAAGTGTTATAACATTCATAAGTATATTTGTATATCTTATTATATTATATCTTATACATTTCCTTAAGAACTGAAATAAAAACGTTTAAAATGAAAAGTTGAGGAAAAACTACTCCACTTCAAGTAAAATTTTCCAAAAATAACATTTAAAAAATACACAAAATTAGAAAACAAAATGAGTGAGAGTTGGAAAGAAAACTATTTAAAAACTTATCTTTTTTTCTTCTAACTCACTCTCTTTCTCGCTCTTTTCCTCTTTCTGTGCTAATCTTAAATTTCTATTTTTGTTATTTGGAAACTTTATCATAGATGACTCTTTTTTTAGCACATTTTCAAAAAATTTTGTAAAAATGTGCCTTAATAGCTTCACTCTGTCCGTCCGTCCCTTTTTACCTACAGCTGACGAAAAAATATCAGAAATGGGTAGGTATTGCAATAAAAATAATTTAATGTTAAAAATTTACAAACAAAATTTGGGAACCTTCCCCATTGAAGAGCTACTAGGTCTTCAAAATTAAAACTTTTATGTTCTTATAAAACAGTAACTTATTTACCAGTGTAAGTTTTTCCAAAATTAAACGTTAACATTGAAGCTCCAACATTATATTTCGCACTTCTTAACAGGTTTTTTGACTGAATTGGAGTTATATTCTAAGTATTTCACCATTATTCATATAATATAATTAATAAATTAATGAAAAAACTAAATTATAATATTATCATAATATATATTTTTATAAAAATAAATAATAAAATACTCAGTAAGAAACCGTATATAATTTTGAAAATGTGCTTTTTAAAAACCTTGGTTTTTTCTCCTCACTTGTTTTTAATTGAATTGTAGTTCGGCTCGTGCTGCTGCTGCTGAAATACAACGTTCCGAACATGAAGCATCCAAATATGCATACATTCATCGTACTGGTGCTGCTGCATCATTTCATCATTTAACAGCAACAAAAGATGCTGCTATTGCACCACTTACCTCTGGTTCTAATCATATATTTGCTTTTGGTACCAGCGGAATGAGTTCTTATCCATCGGCTTGGATTCCAAATAATATTCAAAGTATTGGATTAGCGAAACATTCTAACAAACATGTACCATGGTGAATTTAAACATAATTTGTTGAATTTAAGTAAAGAGTTGTAATTTAGAAAGAAACTCGCAATATTTTTTTTTTGTGTATTGTTGTTTATTTACTATTACGTTTATAATATAAATCTAATAGATAAGTATTTTTTCATGGTTATTTCAAAACAATTTTTATTTTTTTTTATACTGCAAAATAAAATAAATTTTTTATGAAATTTTAGTGATTTTAATTTGATTTTTTTTATTTAATTGCATTTGTGTTCATATGCTACACCTTCCGAACTAAAATTCGGCACTACGTTGCACATTAAAAATAAAACGTTTACACTAATTGCAATAAATTATGTTGTAATTCAACATGAATACTTTTGTGAATAAAGTAATTAATAATTATTTGAATTAAGCTGCTCTATAAGTGTCAATTAATTCTGTGTACTTTTAAAACTTGTCATCAGGCTTAGAAAACTGTAAGCATTTTTTAAAATCTAAAGATAAAAAATTTTTAATGAAAATCTGTAAAACAAAAAACAAAATCACTTTTAATTGAACTTACATTAACAAAAGTGGTTAAATTTATATCCAAAACGTATGCTCTCAGTTTAATCGTATTTGAAATAGCAAGTCCGTGTGCAATTATAAGATCTTTTCTTTGTCGTGGTTCAATTAAATACCATTTTCGATCATAAATTGCCGATGCAGTATCCAGGCTCTTAAATTATTAAAAATATTATTTTGGATCTGTAACAAATACAGACATTTATTTGAAAAATTGACTATTTTATAAATAATTTTTGAAAACTAAACTCTATCACACCGTACTTTGTCTTGATTAAATAACTTTTTATTAATCTAATTCTAATATTTAATATTATAAATTTTTTTACTTACACTTGTAAGAATATTATCGCCTTCTCTATAAAAAATATAACTAAAAATAATTATTGCTAAAACGCATGAAAATAGAAACAAATAAGTTTCCCCATCATCTCCCCACAATTTTGAACTCTATATTATGGAAAATTTTTAATATATTAAAATTAAATTATTAAAGTTAAAATTAAATTAAAATTTAAATTCATTTAAAACAAAAATATTACCATTGAATGAAATATTGAATAACATAATGTTAAACCCATCAAACAGTAATCGATAAAAACCGATAATTTAAGAACATCTTCTAAATTTTGCGCCTTCCTAAATTATAATTTAAAGTTACAGTTAGAAAACTTCGAATTTAACATAAAGTTATGATTTTTCACTGTATCATACCTTAAAATGTTAACATGCAATTCAATTTGTGATTTTAGAAATTTTTTCCATGTTATTATATTATCAGCAACTTTTTCATTGTAACGCCATCTACAATTAAGAATTTTCAATTGAAATTTAATATTTGATAGTAAATTAACAGTAAATGTATCTATAAATATTAACGTTGCATAAACCCAAATACCAACGAATGAACTAATATACATAGCTTTTGTAGAATTTGTATCATTTGGAAATATTGGTAAAATTTCAGCAAGTATACGTGAAATGTAACCTTTCGGAAAAAATATATTATTCGTAATTATATAAATGGAATGGATAAAAAATATTTTCATAAAGTTTTTTGTTAAATTCAATGAATAATTTTCAGTTTCTATTAACACTTCCTTTTCATAAGAATTTTCCTCATTTTTAATATGTTGAATAAAATCTGTACAATCATTAATCATTTTTATTATATCTAAAGAATGAATATTAAAGTATATTATATAAATTTTAATATTAAATCTAAATGTGGTGTCTTACCCTTCCGATAATAACACAAAAATAAAATTTTAAATAAAGTTTTTATAGAAACTGTAGCCCCTGCAACACTTAATGTTAATTGCTTAATATTGTAAATTGAATAATGAATCTGCAGAGGAAATATTAAAAAATATTAATTTTTAAAAGTTGTGAGTCAAAATTTAGAAAAAAATTATTTTACCTGAATCAATGTATTACATGCGAATAATGTAATAAATAATAAACCTCTGATATAGGGAAAGCTAAATTTTTTTGAATTTACAAAACCAAAGAATTTCAATACAAATAAATGATATTTGAAAAATTGGTTGCAATTGAATTCTTCAGGAATTAATGAAAAATTTTTTAAATAATTCATTTTTGTAATAAAGTTCTTCTGAAAACCTTCGGACAAAGAAATTGTTACTTAACTAAAATTTTGCTTTTAATTTCCATTCATTTAAATATAAATTTTACATAATTAACAGTTAATATTCATCATTATTAATTAAAAAGCATTTTGTAATTAGTACCTACTTTACTAAATAGTAATGTGAAATAAAATATTAAATTTCTATTATAAAAACTTAATAATTTAATAATTTAAAAAGTGAAACAACTAAATAAAAAAATTTATCGATTTATAACAGTATTATGAATTTAAATTTAATAAAATTCATTGCATAATTTAAGGCGAAAATTTTTGTTTTTTGAAAACATGGGCATAGAAATATATTTAAAAGTTTATAAAATAACTTTGGAAAATTTATTTAGATGCATACAAGGACTACCGGTTTAAACTTACAAATAATATTACCAGAACTTATCATGTGATATTGTTGAAACTTAATAACTATTTTTAAATGTTGAATAATCTTGTTTCCGACTAATTGAGATTACTATTGCTTCAACTCCAATAAAAGGACTTAATATTTTCCTATTTCCAAGTTTTCGAAATTCATTCTAAACATATCATTTTCAAACTTTAAAGTTTTTTAAATTCTATAAAAATTCTATAAACGTTTAAAAAGAATATTTGTCCCTAATGATATTAACCAAAGGTTTTTAGAACATTTTCAAAAAATTTTGTAAAAATGTGCCTATATAGTTTCACTCTGTCCGTCCGTCCGTCTGTCTGTCCGTATGTTTACAAAAACTATTACACCGTTTGAAATAGAGTAAAGAAATTTTAACTACGGGTAGATATTACAAAAAAAATAATTTCGTAGAAGAATTTTTTTCCGTAGCCCCATCCGTTACGGAGCTACATCCCCTCAAAGTTGAAAAAAGCCCTATTTTTAAAAATGTTATAACAAGAGTTTTGTTAAGTGCATTTTCAATCTGAAAACGGCAAAAGATAGCTGGTTTTATAGGCTTTACAAAAATATAAGGATTAAATGTATAGGGTTGCCATACGGTACTAAAATTTACCTTTAAGCTAAACTCAACTTTTGCAAAATTTTTGGCCCCATATATCTTCTAAACGGTTCTAGGGTCTTGAAATTTTGGGAGAAGTTAGGTACTCCGAAAATAGTACGAGTCGGTTAACAACATTTTTTTGTCACGCTCTTTGTTTAGGAGCTATAAGGGCTCGAAAATTGAAATATTGCTATTTTCAACCACCTGTAACCTAAACACCTGTTCAATTTTTTTTTACAAATATACAAAATTTACAGCTGCAGCATTATATTTCAACATATGTTAAAGGTTTTTCTTAAATTTGAAAGGGGTTCTTTAAATTGAAGAAATTGTCACTTAATCTTAACCATTTTTGGTTAGATAATAATATTCTAGATCATATTCCAAACTTAAATACATTTGCTTTTGGTACCAGCAGAATGAGTTCTTATTCATTGTTTTGGATTCCAAATAATATTCAAAGTATTGCATTAGCGGAACATTCTAACAAACATGTACCATGGTGAATTTAAACATAATTTGTTGAATTTAAGTAAAAAGAAAAGTTTTAATTTAAAAAGAAATTCGCAATATTTTTTTTTTGTGTATTGTTGTTTATACTACTTTGCTTATAAATGAAGCCACAAAAAAATATTTGTGGAGTTCCGTTAACCCATCGTGGCCCAACAGCTTTTTATAGGTTTTTTCGTTGCTTTGTTATATATTAGAAATGATTAAACCGATTAACTTCAAATTTTCTGTATGTGTTCTTCTTTGAAAATGAAGTTCAATTTACTAACAGACTTGGAAGTTGTTAACTCCTGCGGACCCGACGATTGTTCAAAAAAAAATTTGTAAGTAAATTACGTCCAATTTCTGAAAGTAGGTACAACTTCTTTGAATTAGGGGAATGCTTAAAAAAATGTTTTGTCGAGTTCTTTTAACCGATTGCGAAACAAAAACTTTAAAAAACAGTTTGAACGATTATCTCTTATTTTTCTATACATGGTGCTTCTTGACAATTTAGTGCTCCTTGACGATAGAGTTGAGGATGTTAGGTTTCCGGCGAATAATGTTAACTGAATTAAAATGACTATTGGTCAAATGGGGATACTAAGTTTGCCATTATGTCATTATACTATGTCAATAGTAGTTTTCTTAAATTGCCAACGTTTGAATAAAATATAGTCGATGGTTTAGAAAAGGTTTAAAAATTTGCTTTTCAACTTATATTTTGTTTAGTACTCACCTGAAAGTTGTAATACGCTCTTCCTCGTTTTTTTATGATTTGATGAGAGAAATGTAGGCTTATTTTTTGGAAAAACTGTTTTAAAATACTATGTTTTTAAGCATTATATATAAGAAATTGAATTTTTTGATTTTTAGATTTCATTTGAAGAAAACTGAAAATTTCATTGAATCTTTGTTCAAAACGCACAAACAGGTCAAAACCAAATTAACCATGTGGGTTTTAATTAAAATGTTGGTACAAAATTTTCAATAAAATACTTTTAATCGTATAAGAAAATAAAATTTATAGAAAACTTCATGGCGTCGTCGTGGAAAACGGGTGAATCGAACTTAACTAAAACTTTTTGCAGCCTCTCTTTAGACTACAAAATCAACCTGTAAAATTGGACACAAATCGAAAACACAAAATTTTTTGAAAGTCCGCCAGGCCGAAATGGGTTAAATTATTCCAACCAAATTTACACAACCAATTGCGGTTGCTAAGAGGAACATTTGTGCAAAATTTCAAGTCAATTTGTCAAACGGTTTTGACTCGACATCAAAAACATTGAAAAAGCTTCTTTGCGCCCTCGTGCCCAAACGGGTTAACCGAACTCAACAAAAATTTGTGCCAGCCTCTCTTTGTGACTGCAAAACCACCCTGTAAAATTGGACACAAATCGGAAACACAAAATTTTTTGGAAGCCCGCCAGGCCGAAAGGGGTTAATTTATTCCAACCAACTTTATACGAACGTTTAATAAGAAGAACATTCGTGCAAAATTTCAAGTTAATCGGTCAAACCCTTTCGACTCGACATCAAAAAAACGAAAAAGCTTAAAACGGCTCTGGAGCCGCAACCTGTTGACTTATAAAAATGCGACATAGCCTATGTCACCCCCCGGACTCCCAAAATTATTCATCTAAAATTTGGTGTCAATCGAACCAGTGGTTTTCACGTGAATCCTGGACAAACAAACAAACAAATTTTCTTCTTTATTATATTAGATTACGTTTATAATATAGATAAGTATTTTTTCATTGTTATTTTAAAAAAATTTTGTTTTTTTTTTATACTGCAAAATAAAATAAATTTTTTATGAAATTTTAGTGATTTTAATTTGATTTTTTTATTTAATTGTATTTGTGTTCATATGCTACACCTTCCGAACTAAAATTCGGCACTACGGTGTACATTAAAAATAAAACATTTACTGTTGTGATTCAACATGAATACTTTTGTGAATAAAGTTATTAATAATTATTTGAATTAAGCTGCTCTATAAGTGTCAATTAATTCTGTGTACTTTTAAAACTTGTCATCACGCTTAGAAAACTGTAAGCATTTTTTAAAATCTAAAGATAAAAAATTTTTAATGAAAATCTGTAAAAAAAAGCACAAAATCATTTTTAATTGAACTTACATTGACAAAAGTGGTTAAATTTATATCCAAAAAGTATGCTCTGAGTTTAATCGTATTTGAAATAGCAAGTCCGTGTGCAATTATAAGATCTTTTCTTTGTCGTGGTTCAATTAAATACCATTTTCGATCATAAATTGCCGATGCAGTATCCAGGCTCTTAAATTAATAAAAATATTATTTTGGATCTGTAACAAATACAGACATTTATTTGAAAAATTGACTATTTTATAAATAATTTTTGAAAACTAATCTCTATCACACCGTACTTTGTCTTGATTAAATAACTTTTTATTAATCTAATTCTAATATTTAATATTATAAATTTTTTTACTTACACTTGTAAGAATATTATCGCCTTCTCTATAAAAAATATAACTAAAAATAATTAGTAGTAAAACGCATGAAAATAGAAACAAATAAGTTTCACCATCATCACCCCACAATTTTGAACTCTATATTATGGAAAATTTTTAATATATTAAAATTAAATTATTAAAGTTAAAATTAAATTTAAAATTTAAATTCATTTAAATTCATCATTTAAAAAAATATTACCATTGAATGAAAGATTCCATAACATATTGTTAAACCCATCAAACAGTAATCGATAAAAACCGATAATTTAAGAACATCTTCTAAATTTTGCGCATTCCTAAATTATAATTTAAAGTTACAGTTACAAAATTTCGAATTTAACAAAAAGTTATGATTTTTCACTGTATCATACCTTAAAATTTTAACATGCAATTCAATTTGTGATTTTAGAAATTTTTTCCATGTTATTATATTATCAGAAACTTTTTCATTGTAACGCCATCTACAATTAAGAATTTTCAATTGAAATTTAATATTTGATAGTAAATTAACAGTAAATGTATCTATAATTAGAAACGTTGCATAAACCCAAATACCAACGAATGAACTAATATATAAAGCTTTTGTAGAATTTGTATCATTTAGAAATATTGGAAAAACTTCAGCAAGTTTACGTGAAATGTAACCTTTCGGAAAAAATATATTATTCGTAATTATATAAATGGAATGGATAAAAAATATTTTCATAAAGTTTTTTGTTAAATTCAATGAATAATTTTCAGTTTCTATTAACACTTCCATTTCATAAGAATTTTCCTCATTTTTAATATGTTGAATAAAATCTGTACAATCATTAATCATTTTTATTATATCTAAAGAATGAATATTAAAGTATATTATATAAATTTTAATATTAAATCTAAATGTGGTGTCTTACCCTTCCGATAATAACAGAAAAATAAAATTTTAAATAAAGTTTTTATAGAAACTGTAGCCCCTGCAACAGTTATTGTTAATTGTTTAATATTATAAATTGAATAATGAATCTGCAGAGGAAATATTAAAAAATATTAAATTTTAAAAGTTGTTAGTCAAAATTTAAAAAAAAATTATTTTACCTGAATCAATGTATAACATGCGAATAATGTAATATATAATAAACCTCTGATATAGGGAAAGCTAAATTTTTTTGAATTTAAAAAACCAAAGAATTTCATTACAAATAAATGATATTTGAAAAATTGGTTGCAATTGAATTCTTCAGGAATTAATGAAAATTTTTTTAAATAATTCATTTTTGTAATAAAGTTCTTCTGAAAACCTTCGGACAAAGAAATTGTTACTTAACTAAAATTTTGCTTTTAATTTCCATTCATTTAAATATAAATTTTACATCATTAACAGTTAATATGCATCATTATTAATTAAAAAGCATTTTGTAATTAGTACCTACTTTACTAAATAGTAATGTGAAATAAAATATTAAATTTCTATTATAAAAACTTAATACTTTAATAATTTAAAAAGTGAAACAAGTAAATAAAAAAATTTATCGATTTATAACAGTATTATGAATTTAAAAGACTGCAATAATTATCGTGGAATATCACTGCTCAATATAGCATACAAAATATTCTCTAACATACTACATAGTCGTATTGACACTATAACCGAAACAATTATTAGTGACTATCAATGTGGTTTTAGAGTAAACAGATCAACTATAGACCAATGCTTTACTCTGAGTCAGATATTTGAGAAATATAATGAATACGCAAGAGATATACACTGTCTGTTCATAGATTTCCAGAAAGCTTTTGATAGCATAGACAGAACTAAAATTAGTGGTATTCTTAATAGACTTGGCATTCCAGAAAAGTTAACAAGATTAGCATATCTAACCCTGACAAACACAACTGCAAGAGTCAAAATTCAAGGGGTGTTCACTGAATCTTTTAGAACAGAATCGGGAGTTAAGCAGGGTGATGTTCTATCAACATTACTATTTAACCTAGTTCTTCATTATGTCGTAAAAGAGATAGATCCTCAAGGAACTATATTTATAAAATCCATACAAATATGCGCTTTCGCCGATGATATTGTAATAATTGCTAAGAATTTAAGAGAGCTAAAAGAAACATTTACACGTTTGGAAACTGATGCTAGAAAAGTGGGACTGATAATAAATGAACCCAAAACTAAATACTTCGTAAAAAGCAAATCACATATGCCAACGCAAGATTTGAATATTAATGATTATAAGTTCGAAGGTGTTCATCAGTTTAAGTATCTCGGAGTTGTATACAGTAAAAGTGAAGACACCGCTGTGGTAATACGGGAAAAAATACAAGCTGCAAGTAGATGTTACTATACATACTCCAGACTTATGAAATCCAGGCTGTTGTCGAGAAATACAAAGCTTAAATTATACAAAACATTAATCAGACCGGTTCTAACATATGGATGTGAAACATGGACGCTTAAAACTGCAGATTGTAGACAACTAGGAATATTTGAGCGTAAAATACTTCGAAAAATATATGGACCGGTTAGAAACAAAGATACATACAGATCAAGAAATGCTTTCGAGCTTGAACAATTGACGGAACATAGAACCATAATAAGATTCATAAAAGCGCAAAGGTTAAGATGGATAGGACATGTTATAAGAATGCCGGATAAGAGAACAACAAAAAGAGTGTTTCTCCACCAAATGCAGGGTACTAGAGGTAGAGGGAGACCAAAAAAAAGATGGCTAGACGCTGTTGAAGATGACATAAGGATTTTAGGAATAAGAAATTGGAAGAGAGTTGCACAAGATCGGGATGTATGGAAGAGAATTATAGCGGAAGCTCAGGTTCATCAAGGACTGTAAAGCTATAGAATAAGACGAATTTAAATTTAATAAAATTCATTGCATAATTTAAGGCGAAAATTATTGTTTTTTGAAAACATGGGCATAGAAATATATTTAAAAGTTTATAAAATAACTTTGGAAAATTTATTTAGATGCATACAAGGACTACCGGTTTAAACTTACAAATAATATTACCCTAGCTTATCATGTGATATTGTTGAAACTTAATAACTATTTTTAAATGTTGAATAATCTTGTTTCCGACTAATTGAGATTACTATTGCTTCAACTACAATAAAAGGACTTAATATTTTCCTATTCCCAAGTTTTCGAAATTCATTCTAAATATATCATTTTCAAACTTTAAAGTTTTTTAAATTCTATAAAATTTTTTAAATTTTATTTAAAATGGGAATATCTAGAACACTAAATTTCATTCATATCTTCGATTCAAAAATACTTTAATTAATAAGTATACATGGTACTAATTATGCTAATTAAAGACGTTAAAGGCTTATTATTGTATTAATATTTCAATAAAAGTTTTTTTTTTTATATTCTTGTTATTTTATTAAATAATTACAGTTTCAATTTCACTCCGATTAATATGTTTTTCTGTGCACTTTAAATAGGGTAAATACATTTTTGTTTTAAATAATACAAAAAAATATTCAAAAAAAGTTAAAAAAAATGAGTTGATATCTAAAAGAAATTAAAACCTACTTAAGCATAGTTGAAACTTCAGATACTTGCTATGGGACTTAAAATCTCCTTGAATGAGCAGCTTGGAATCTTATAGTTCTTTTTTTTTTATTCACTTTACGGGATCACTTAAGAAAGATAGAAAGCTTGAAAAGACATCTGGGAAACCTTAACTATTTAGAAGCATGTATTAGATGTTAATTAACTTCATTGTCGTAGCCAGACTACTACTGATGAAGAATCCAAAAAACTTGCGCATTAGAATTACTGAGAAGTAGATATATTGGCAGGAATAATTTAGTTGGTATTTATAATACAAAGAAGCAGTCGCCTTTCCTCTTTCTATAGAGTTTATGGCATTCGAAAATATACTACACATTAAAAAACACTGTCTATATTGAGATAAATTATTTGTTTTTTTACCATATGAGGATTTTGAAAACTTTTTAAAATTATTTTTAGTAAACGTTTAAAAAGAATATTTGTCCCTAGTGATATTAACCAAAGGTTTTTAGCACATTTTCAAAAAATTTTGTAAAAATGTTGTATATAGTTTCACTCTGTTCATCCATCCGTCTGTCTGTCTGTCTGTCTGTCTGTCTGTCCGTATGTTTACAAAAACTTGTACACCGTTTGATATAGAGAAAAGAAATTTTAACCACGGGTAGATATTACTTGCTATAAGGGCTCGAAAATTGAAATTTTGCTATTTTTAAACACCTGTAACTTGAAAACCTGTTCAAATTGTTTTTACAAATATGCTAAATTTACAGCTTCTATACTTCTATTTTGAGGCATGCTAATAGAACACCCTGTATTTATTATTTATTAGAACAAAAACTATAAAAAAGTTTTCTTTAAGTTTCTAAATAACAGAACACTATATTTAACACTGTTTTTCTTATATTCGTCATTGTTTATAAGATTTATAAATTGTGAATGAATAGAGGATTCACATTTTTTGAATAGGATTTAGCTTTTGAAAAAAAGGAATTTTGGGAAGGAAAATTCTAGCACGTCTCGTCACTAAAAACCACGTACACACATATTTTCCTCTTTTTTGATTTGGTTTTTTTATGATTTTATTTTTAAATGGTTTTCACACCATACTGTTGTTACCTTTAATCAAACATGATGTATAATGGAGTGTGCTTTAAATGTATGTGTATTTTATGTAAAATATTCTTTAAAATATGTGTAAGATTTTTTATCACTTTTGTCCTTTTTAAGTGCCAAGGATAAAACAATTTCTTTTAAAAATTCATTTGGTAAGGTTCATGGTTATAATTTGAAATCAAGACGATCCATTTTACAAAATTAAGATTCATGGTCAAATTTTAGTTGTGATTTTATTTAAAATTAAAATAAGTTATTTTATAACCCATTGTAGTTTGGTATTTGAAAAATTTAAATATTAATTTAATGGAGTAATTTTAAATGTGGTATACGTGTCTTAATTTATATATAAAATTTTGTATTTCAAGTAATAAAGTTTTTATTATGAAGATATATTTGAAGCTTCAGTATCTCTTATATATTTGATAATATACAAAGGATTGATATTCAAACTTTAATATTTGTTATTTTGTATATAAATCTCTAATACTCTCAGATTTATATTAGGTATATTCCTATATATATTAGATACTGCGTATTTGGATCATTAACTAAGTATTCTTTTATTTAATCACTTGTTATTTAGACTGCACTCTTGGAACTCACTTTTTAGATCATTATTAGTCCCTATAATTAAATTAACCTTTTACATTTTTTTAAAGGTATTAGATGTTAAGTCTACTAACTCAGCCTAAGCCTTTCTTAAGAAAAAAATATATTTTTAATCTTAAACAATTAAATTTTAAAAAAAAATTTCACAAAAATTTGGGAAAAGAAAATTTTTTGAATTTTCTTGGAAAATCGACATAAAAATATATTCTTAATAAATGAATATAAATTTTCAAAAATAACTACCCAAAATCCAAAATTAGTTTAGAAATAAATTAACGAGAAATGTAAAAAACCTACATACTTAAAAACTCATATTTATTATTCCTAAGAAAGTCTAGATTTTGTTAGTATAATTTTAAAATTTTAATTTTCAAAACAATTTTTCAATTTTCATCTTAAAATTTAGGTTTTTTAAGAAATGCCCTTGAAATACACCTATACAAATATAATAAATTGATCAAATTAAAATATTTTTTTAATTCCCACGATTTTGTAAAAAAAAAAAGACAAATATTTAATTAAAATATTAAAAAATTTTAATTAATTTAAAAAGAAAAATCTTTTTTAACATTTAAATTTCAAAAATTTCAGATTATAAGTAAATTATGTAAGAATAAAGTATACCTACTCCTTTCTATATTCTATGATTAAATGTTTTCCATTGAATTAAGAAACCTACAGTTTTTAAATGGGAAGATCAAGAGCCTTCTTTAAGGCAAACTATGTTGTTTTGAATTAGTAAACGAATGTTCAGAGTTTAAACTGTCAATTAATTAATATCGAGCTCTAAGATCGTAGACTGAGCTATAAAAAGAGACCCTGAGATATGCTAAAGTGGTCCCAAATAATTAGTAAAATTTTGCCCAATTCATTATTTACTAAGCTTATCTATTCCCACTGTGCGACTGTTTTTTAATAAAGTATGGGGCATTAATTTTATTAAGGATCGTCAGGGCTGTAGTACTTTTATAGTCTAAAAAAAAAACTTTTACTCCTGTTTTTAACGAATGTGCTTCCCCACACAGTTTAGTTAGGATTACAATCTAAGCCAAGAATTAGCAGTGAATTTATATATTCTGAATAAGTTAACAGATCCTTGAAGCTTTATACCTCCTGTTGAATTGCTTGTACCTCTTCTTCATATACCAGGTAAAAGAAAAAGGTTAATAATTTGTTAGAAAATTTGTTCAATATCCCTTCACTGTTATCTCTGAAAACTTACGTAACTAAATTATAAACCATTAACAAAAGCTCAATAGGTAAAATTATATCTGTAAATTTGTTTAGAACTTAACAAAATTACAAAGTACAAATTGAAATTACTAAAAATAAAAGATATTTAAAAAGCAATCAGTGGCAATAATAGCTACTAAATACAAAAGATTAAATTCAATGCAAATGAATTAAAAAAAAAAAAAAAATTGAAAATATAAAAAAAACTTTATAAGAAAAGAAAACTTTTAAAATAATATTTTCTTACATAAATTGTTGGTACTACTGTATATTCTTATTCTTCAATTCAATTTCTTAACAAAAGCTTTAAGTAATTCAAAAATAAAAAAAAATGATAATAAACAATGCAACGACAACAAAAAAAAAACATTCCAAAATTACATTTAACACTTTCTCTCCATTTTTTTCCTTTTTTCCAATCCATTCTTTCAATTCAATTCAAATTCATTTTCAATATAATGTCATCGTATTGACAATTTTAAAAAAAACGAAAAAAAACTCAAATTTGTTTTCATTTTGTTGTTGTTTTTGTTGTTCTTTATTATATACTTTTAATTGAACTTGCCTGTGTCTATGGCTTTATTTTTCATTCTGTCAGTAAGTGATACATTTATATTAGAAATCTGACCATATATTTATAAGAATTGTATGGTTCCGTGGTTAGCAAAGTGGCTGACGGTGTAAATAGGTCTGAGTTCGATCCTCCTTCAAAGATAAAAATTTTTTTGTTCTGTTTTTAAATTCAACAGAAATAATAAAAAAAATTACAAATATAATTAATTTATTTGTATAGTTTCTTTAAAGTAACCTTAAGAACTGAAATACTTCACTTTGATAATATAAAAACATAGACCAAATAATTATGTAGACGATCAGTTTCATATAAAAAATTTTTAGGGTTTTTTTTTTATGTCAGTCCGTACATTTTTAGTTCATTAATTTAAAATTTATGCATTTACTTTTATATTAACACAGTAACAAATTCCCAAGATCTACCTTAAATTTTTTATTTTCTGCATTTTAGGGGGCTAGTACTACTTTTATAAAAGTATATATTGAAAAAAAATTTTTTTTTATTTTACTTTTTTTATATTTAAATAGCATACCATATCCTTACCAACATTTTCCTTTTTGTACTACACTTATACTATACATCTGTTTTCCTCAGTTCCCATCAGTCTTTTTATATTGCAAAAATGTATATATATCCATATATATACTTTAACTTTCATTTTTTATAAATGGAAAGTTTTGTTTTATTTTTTGTTTTTTCTTATCAATATAAGCAGACAGAAGAATATTTACAAAAAAAAAATATTATGCAAAAAAAATTAAAATACCATAACAAAATACAACTAACAACTACAACTATATATACAATAAATATAAAATAAGTACAACAGCACTTCTTCAATTTCATCCAAGAATGATAATAATGATGATAGTATTGTTGAATTGAATTGAAATGAAATGCCAATATGAATTCAGTTTTAAATGAATGAAACGAAATGAAATGAAATGAAAATTTTTGAATGAATAGGATAGGTATTTAAATGGCATTTCATTGTATTTACATGAATATTTTCAATGAAAAATATATATATATTTATATATATGTTTATAAATGCAAAATCCTTTCGTACAAAGATATTCCTTTCAGTAATGTAAATTTTACATTGTAGCCCACAGCAAGAAATCATTTAATATTTGAATAGCATAAGTAA
Organism: Dolichopus griseipennis; assembly: GCA_963082915.1. NCBI lineage: Eukaryota > Metazoa > Arthropoda > Insecta > Diptera > Dolichopodidae > Dolichopus > Dolichopus griseipennis. The sequence goes on along the minus strand of OY720444.1, from coordinate 80,244,418 downwards.
TAAAAATAATAATAATAATAATAATAACAATAAAAATTATATTGAAAAATAATAGAAAGAGAAAAGAAAACAAAAAAAAAAGAAAAAGAGAGGAATAACCGAAGGAAAAGCAAAACAAATCAGTATATAATATAATATAACATTTGAATATGTTTTATATTTAAAATCAAATCAATTTATAATATTTTTTTTTATCATATGGTTTATGAAAAAATTGAAATTTTGACATTTACTATTTTTTTTTTTTAAATGGAGATAATACAGAGTATACCTATAGTTGGCAGCAGCTGTGCTCTTTGATATAATTCCTAAAGAAATAACTGCTGGAAATTTTGATTAATCTTTTAAATAATATTTTATTAATAATAATGAATTAATAATTGATCTTAATGAATGACATACCAAAGCCTGTTTAATGTCAAAGATTGGAACAGAGGGAACATATTATATTCGTGTTATTAGAATTGATCCTAATGAATTCCACATACAATTTAAACATGATATAGTACTAAACCTTATAACATTTAGAAACATCTTAGATTTTTAATAGTTACAATTCTATTTGTTTTATATTGTAATAATTTTATATTTTATGAATTATAAGGTATTTCTGTATCTGTGAGTTATATTATTCAATTAAATGATTTCTTTAAATTTTGTATTTGTTTATTTATTATAATCTATATTTTTTTACAACATTTGATTTTGTCACTACGGAGTTTTTTCTTTTGACCATTTTTTTGGTAGACAATCTTTAGAAAACTTTCTTTGTTATTTTTTTGAATTTTATTTTTTTTTTTATTCAAAAGTTTGAGTTTTTCTTTTTGGAAAAACACTTAACGACGAATCCTTTTAACTCTATTATATATCCAATCATATACAAACCTTTTAAAAGATTTTAGAAAAAGCATTTCCAAAAAAAAATATTTGAGAATATTAGAATGCAAAAATATATATAATCTATATATACATATATGATTTAATATATTATGTACTAGAGGGTTGCATATATTTTTAAGTTATATTTTTTATTCTAATTTCTCATTATTTTTTTTAACACATTATTAAAATTCAGTTGTGACAAGTAACACTTAAATGGACTTTGATCACCCGTTCTTAGTAATTTGTCTGCATAGATTTTCTCAAAAAAAAAAAACCATCAGAAAATGAGTAGATACCTAAGATTTAGGAGATTTTTTTAACAAATGTGAAAAAAAAAAATATTATTATTGAGTGCAGAAAGCTTATCCTTTCAATTTGTATATATACATACATAACTCCATAAATACTTTTTCTAAAGATTCGAACACAAATTATGGAATGAATTTATACTTTTATAATTTTAAATATAATTTTATGTACACTGTGTGACAAAATATTTTTAGCTATATTTGTAGTATATATAATGTAAAAAAAAATGTCCATAATGTCGTTTAGAGTCAGAACACAAGTTTTCATAGAAAAATGTTTATTCAAAGCTGATAAATTAACGAATAAATCATAATTTCGAACTCGTTTCGCAAATCCATCAGCACCATTAGCTTTCCATTTTCAAGTTCAAAAACAAATTTTCTGTTAATGTTAAGGAATACAATATCGAGTCGAAACTTCAAATTATTCTACATGAGTATCTTAGCACTAAAAAACCTTATTAAAACCACAAGCTTGACGCAAGCCGTCTCATTTAATGTATGACGGACGAAAAAGTATCAGATATTTGTCGCAACAAAACTCCAACCATTGTGTTTCTACATTGAAGTCAAAAAAAAATCCTACATATTATAGTACTATGAACTGAAACAAGATGTGTCTGCCATTACACAGTCATTGACATTGTAAAATGTCAAAAAACATATTTATTAAATTTTTCAAGTAACCAATTTCAAGTTAATAATAAATATAAAAACATAAATTTGACAAATAAATTTTGGCTTACAAAATATAAATAAATTTAGCTGTCAAAATTAAACGTAAAGTTAAAAGTTAAACAACAATTGCGTTCAGGCTGTAATTAAACTTTGATCATTACTTTCATTCCATAGGAGGATAACTAAACCATTTTTTCATTTTATTGTATTATATTTTGTTTATTACTGTAGATAACAATAACATGATAAGAAAACCTTTACATATTATATATATTACAGTATTCCATTACATCAATTTTTATTTTGATATTTGGTTTTTTCAATATTTTTCAATTTCCTGTCTGTTTAAAATTGAAAAAATGGTTGAAAATATACTAACGATTAGATATAAAGGTATCGGAGCATTATTATTATTATTATTATTATTATTATTAATGTTTTTCTAACTTTTATACATAGTAAAATATGATTTGACATACTTAATTATTATATTTATATAATACCCTGTTCACACTACGCGAAAGTAACATGTTATAGCTGTCATATTTCATGTTAATAACAATTCGTTTCAGACTACGTTTTTAGTTGTTAAATTTGACAGTTTGGTTTAAAATTCTTATTTATGTTTTTTATCAACAGAAGTACATAGTTAAATATAAAAATGGTTTCTAAAAAAAATATGTTAATGCAATTCTAAATAAAAGAAATGCTTTAATTAATGAAATTGGAAACATTACAAGTTCAATTAATAATATAAAACTTGAGAGAAAGAAACTCCTACAAAGAAAGCAAATGCTAAAGTTTTTAATTTTAAGTTACTATTCAAAATTTTTTTCAGTGGCTTCGAATAATTTAAAAAATAAAAATATTCGTAAGTATATGGGAAAATAAATAAAAAAAAAAAATTTAAAATAAAAAAAATTTCAAGACAGTTGTCATCCAAAAAAACTTCGATGAATCGAAATAAAAATCGATTATGTAAAAAAACTTAAGCATACAACCTTGAAAAAAACATGTTAAACTGAGTAACGTGTTATTTTCAAAATACTTTTGACAACTTTTTTTCAAACAAATTTCTAGTTACTTGGGAATTTTAACAACTAAATAACGCGTTAACGTAGATAACATGTTATTTTCGCGTAGTGTGAATAGGATATTATTGAAATACTAGTTTCTAAATTTCTTAGAACAAAGTATACCTAGAATATGTATCGATCGAATTTTAGATATCGATTAAATAAAATAATTGCAGACGATAAGTAAAACATTTTGAGAGAAAATATTTTACTAAAAAACATTATTTAATGACATTACAAGGTATTATTTTTGGGTTTGTTTTAATGGATTGTCATTTTGAAAAAATCAAAATTCTTTTAATATAAGATAATTATGATATATGGTCTATGGAATGGCACTTATGTATTATTTTCCTTTCTTTTTAATATGATGTATTAGAGTTTTCAATAGAATTCAACTAAAATATATTTCTAAATTCGTTTAATTTTACTTTAAAATATCTTAAGTAATTATTTAAAAATAAAAGATTCTCATACGTCTATAGTCTTTATAAGACCCATTCAAGCATTTACTAATATTTAAATCTTATTAAATTTTAAGGCTTCGAAGTTTTAAAAATGTTTTAATAAGATTTTTTTGTCACATATATAATATTTTTAAAACTAAGTAGATTTCATTGAAGGCTAGTACTGAAAATTTTTCCAAAGAATTGCTGTCATATAATATTCATACAATATCCTTACTAACTTTTTTAATTTTAATATTATCATAAACGTACATTCTATGTTATTATTTTTCTTAGCATTTAAATAAGTTTTTTAACACTTTCTCTATATCCTTTAATTGAATAAACATCCTTAGAAAAATTGTTCTTCTATCTTTTTCCAAAACATTATTGACATTATTTTCCAAAAGAAACTGACATTATTTCAATAAAATTATCATCAGATACAGAGTGTGCTTCACTTTTAAACACTTTTTCAATTTCTATGTTTCAGTATTCCATGTAGGTTTCTTCCTATTTTCATTTAAATTAATGCAGATTTCATTGTGCAACTTAAAGCTAAATCTGGAACTTAAACTTAATTCAATTTACAGCTTAGAATATTTAAATATTTCAAATTTAAACCAACTGACAGCTGTCAAATTAAAATCGTAATTTGACTTTTTGATTGTAATATTTGAATTATTTTGATTTCATTCTATTGGAAAAATGTTTCATTCTATTACAAAATAGTTTCATTAATCGGAATATTGTTTCAATTAATCGAAAAATAGTTTCATTTTTCGGAAAATCCTATAATATTTTTAAATTCTTATTTGTTTGGAAGTCTAAATTACAAATTTTGAACAACGGTTTTTTAGAAAAATGTCAGACAAACGATGTGATATTCCTTTCACGCGAAGCGTATTTATAGCGTTAAAAGCTAATTAGGTGTATTTATAAATAAGATTTAACTTAAAGTTTAGATTTCCTTACTTTAGTAGCTACATCATTTCTGGGATACCCTGTACAATTTTCATGAAATCATAATGCACAAAAGCAATTTGATGTGGTTTTTTTTTTTATTATAATTTTTTTATTCTTTAATAAATTTCATATTTAAATGTTCCTTCATTTCATTGAGCCACTCAGTCAATTCCTTTGCTAACCTAATCAATGTATATACATTAACGATGATTATGTATTGAATTTCATTTTTTATGTCTAAAGAATACAGGTAATAAGTAAAGGTGATAAAAATTGAAATAAATGAAAATTTTCTTTTTTTTTATGGAAAAAAAAAGTTTAAAAGAAAATTCAAAGGAAAATTTCAAAATAAAAAAATTTATAAGAAAATGTATAAGAATAAAAAAATGAAAGTATTTAACTGGCATGAAATTAAGTGAATATTGAAAATACATTAAATAAAAAAAAAAAAAAATTATTAAAAAAGTATTTAAATGCAGATTATATTCATTTTGGAAATCTATAGAAATAAATTTTATTATCAAATACAAAGTAAAAAAACTTGAAATTTATTATTTTGAATTTGAAAAGTGGCGGTTTTTTTTCAATTCTTTTCAATAATAAAATACACAAAGAAAACCAATTTTAATGTAAATTAAAAGTGTTTTTTTTTCTTAAGAAAAAAAAAATTCGAAAATATAAAAAAAAAAACTAAAAACCAATATTTATTATAATTTAAGAATTGATAAGCAAATTAATGTGATAAAAAAAAATTAAATAAAACCGCGTTGATGCATTATATTTTAATAAATTTTAAAATCAGTAATAATTTAATATTCTATATAAACTTAAGTTTGAGTTATTATCTTCTAGAATTTTAAAGAGTGTTATTTTCTTTTACTAAAGCAACTTAACTTAGTAAATTGCACTTAAAATGAAAAAGAACGTATATAAAATATAAATCATTGCAACCTACACGAATAAAATTAAGGATTGTTCTTAGAAACAGTCAGATTGATTCAATAAATAAATTTAATCAAAACTTAATACATAGTACTCACTACTCAAACTCAGACTCAACAAAGTACTCAATTACTCATTTCGTAATTTTTATTAATATTTCACTGATTACTCTCAAATAGAAAATCTCAAAATAAAAAATCTCTTCATTTAAAACAAAAAGCTTATCAAATTACTAATTTAAAGAAATCATTTGATAATTGATTGATGACTTACAGTATTCGTACTCGGATTCAACAAAGTGCTCAATTACTCATTTCGTAATTTTTATTAATATCTCACTAATCACTCTCAAATAGAAAATCTCAAAATCAAAATTTCTACATTTTAAATTAAAAGCTGATAAAATTACTAATAAAAAGAAATTATTTGATAATAGATTAATATCGTATAGTATTCGGACTCGGATTCAGCAAAGTATACTCAATTACTCACTTTATAGTTTTTATTAATATTTCACTCATTACTCTCAAAATTAAAAATCTCTGCATTCAAAACAAAAAGGTTATAAAATTACTAATAAAAATTAATCATTTGATAAATGATTAATGCCTTATTGTATTCGGACCCGGAATCAACAAATTACTCAATTACTCACTTCGTAATTTTAATTAATATCTCACTCATTACTCTCAAATAGAAAATGTCAAAGTTCAAAATCTTTTCATTTAAAACATCAAGCTTATCAAATTACTAATAAAAAGAAAATATTTGATAATTGATGAATATGTACTCTATTATACTCACCACTCGGACTTGAATTCAAAAAAGTACTCAATTACTCATTTCATATTTTTTTAAAATGTCAAAATACAAACTGTCAGTTTTTAAAACAAGAAGCTTATCATACAACTTTATTTATTCAATCAAATAATATTCTAAATAATTTTGAATGGGAAATTTCATGTTTAGGAAATACTAAAATGTGTTTCAAACGAAATATATATTATATAATATATATATATATACTATAATATATCATATAGAATATATATATATATATATATAATATATTTGTATAACTTATTCTAAATTTTATAAAATAAATAATAAACTTTATTTGTCTTTTAAATGCACAATATACACATATACACTAAATCAAAAGAACAGGAAATGCAATATATATATAACTTTGTAATAATTAAAATTAGCGTTGCCAACTTTATGTTTTTTTCGTTATTGTTCTGTCGAACGACTAAAAAAGAAATGATTAGTACGATTTCATTTTGTAATTCATTACAATTTTTCATATTATTAATAAATAATAATGACCACATTTTCTGGTAAAATTTTCTTTCAAGATTTATTATTGAAAAAAAAAAATATTTAAATTTATTTCCTTTTTATTTATTACCGTTATAATAAATTTTTAACTTTTTTTTTCTGTTAAATGACATGGTAACCTTTTTATAGTATTATTTATTTTATAAATTTAAAATATCACTATTTCATATACAATAGAATATGGTAAGAAAAAAGGACTGCAAAATTGAAATACTGAAAAAAACTTGGCTAAGCTAACACACACATTTTATTTTCTTTTACTTCCGCAATGACCAAAAATTTTAATTAAAATAAATTTCAACCATATTATTATAATACACATGTATATATATATTTATATGTATATATACAAAATATATATAAATTAATAGTATGTATACAATTTATATAATTAAATGCATATGACACGTACAATTTGTATATACCTATTTATATTGTACATGTATGTAAGTATGAAGAAATTAAAAAACAAGTGATGAAAAAAATCAAGAATGCCATTTGCGTGCAATTGACAACTGTCATGAATTCTAATACCCGTTGCAAACGCAATTTATGATTAATTTTTTAGTTTATTTTGCATTCTCTAAATGCTGCGGCTTTTGGCTGTCATTTGCAAATTAAAGTGATTAACGTAACTGACATAATCGTCAAATCCTTGATGTTCTGGGAAAGTACCAACATTTTCAAAATTAAATAATGTACCATACAGTGTTTTGGAGTGTATTTAAAAATATAGATATTTATTATATAAGAAAAATTCCAAAAAAATCAAGAGTAACTTTCTTTAATTTGAAAGAACCGTTATAATTAAAAAAATTTTGAAGTCTTTGACTACTTGAAACTAAACTGAGGGCCATACCAAAAAGTTTGCTTAAGACTTGTACTTTTTTAAGATCTTGGTCTAAGGTTCAAGTTCTCTCAAGTGTTTGAAAGATATGAGAAGCCAAGAGTTTCCAAAAATTGATATAACCTCATAACAGTAAATTAAAGTACCATATGGTAACCCTTTATACATTTTTATTTCATTTATTTTAAAGCTTTTAAAAACAGTTAACGTTTGGCCACATTTAAAATATTCCTTATACGAGTAGATCTTTAATTATAATAATTTAAACAGAGGGCTTTTTCATATTTCAAGGGGCTGTACTTCCGTAAGGGATGGAGCCACAGCGAAGTTCCTCCATTAATTTGTTTTTTTTCAATACCTATCTACCCGTAGCTAAAACTTCTTTCCTTTACTTCAAACAGTGTATAAGTTTTGCAAACATACAAATGGACTGACGAACTATTGAATGGACAGACGGACAGAGGCTATCAATATACAGGCCCATTTTTTTTAAATATACTTAAAAATCTATCTTCAACTTAATGTTAGCTATCCTTTATTCTTAATACCTATATGAAAAAAACAACTTATTTGTGTTCACATTTAAAAATGCATATGTATATAATATATGTATGTTTGTTTTTAAGCTTTTTTTTTGTTTTGTTTTTTTTATTTTGCTATTTCTTTAGGGATACCTATACTATATACGAGTACCTCATAATAAATGTATGACAATCATAATGATTATAATCATTACAAAAAAAAAATATTGATGATGATAATTTTTAAGAATAATTATGATGATGCCTTGCAGTGTATACGTATAATACGTCTTTTAATAGTTCCTACACGTTTATAAACGTTTCCTATATATTACATATACTATGTATATAATAATATGTGTATACAAAAAAAAACAACACGTATAGACATTTTGAAAATAAAAATGAATATTCAAGGAATACATTATTATTTCGTATATAAAAAAGAATATTTGGGACAATATTATTTTACGAATTTTCTTATTTTTATATATACATATATATATATATATATATACATCTACATAATAATTATATACCTAGATATATCACTTATATGCTATAATATAAAAAAGTATCTTTTATATCAAGTTGTGCGAAAGAAATACAACGACAAGGCATTAAATGAAACAACATATACTTAATATAAATTAAATATATTTTTCTTCAATGTTAAATAAAAAGAATAAAATGAAATAAATAGTTACAATAAGAACATTCATTATTATATACAACATGCATGTATATACATATTATGTACAAATTCAAAAAATATTGATTCACAAAAACAAATTGTCCACCTAGATATTTACCTTACACTAAATTCTAGAACATAACTACACAACAATGATTCAATACATTTTCGGATTATCTTAATTTGGATTAATCTTTTATTTAACATCTTGAAACTTGTTATTAAATTAAAGATGTTTAATTAGTCGGACCACTAAGTTCATATCTGATATTAAATATTTCTCCTCTTACCCCACTTGAGAGCAAAGGGCTGCGAATCTGAAGTCTCTATTATTTTCTATTCATAACTTTTTCTATTACTTCGTCCCAGGATATTTTATTTCTACTTAATTTATCCAGCATCGTTCTTCTCCACGTTGTTCTGGGTTTATACATCTTAATCTGTATTCGCCTAGAGGATTCCAGTTGATGAATAATGACATTCATATTATGCATTCTTCATTTTTTCTTAGTGTATGGTCAATCCACTTCCATTTCTTTTGATTTGATTTGTCTAACTATTGGTTCTTCATTTATTAGTGCCCACAAGTCGGCATTTGATATTCTGTTCGGTCAGAATATTCGGCATATAATTCTGAGATTCAATAACTAAAATATGGTAAATTAAAAATTAAAATAACGGAACACTTCTAACAACATGGCATAGGGTTCATATGGAAGAACACCGGAAAAAGCGGAAAAACTGAGGCGCTAGTGAGGCAATTGCTGTGAATAGCAAAATTAGATGTAGAATGCATTTGAAAGCTTCAATTTTCCGAAGGGATTAGTAGAAGAAAATAATGGTACTCCAGAACCTTATCTTATAAATTTGAATTACCTAAACAAGTTGCTAACTTAGTATGAACCTATAACTTTGTGCAACGAATAGTTTCTAAATCAACGAAACTGATCCATAAAACTGTTATACAAATCCATTGGATCGTTTTACAAAAAATATTTAGAATTAAAAGCATATATTTTTTACCGACTTACAATTCAGTATATTTACAGCAGGATCTTTAAAAACTTCCCGAATTATTTATTACAACAATACACCACTTTGCCAACCATTTAAAACCTTCAATTAAATTAAATTGTTGTAATTATGTATTGTATTTCTACAATGTTTCATTTTATAATTACTGAAAAATTTGATCAGTAACTCTATAAAATTTTTATTATTCCCATTAAAACAAAATATTAACTCCTATTCCAGAATAATATATTTAGAATTTTTTAGATATTTAATACAAGTTAAAGTATAAGGTACAAAGTTCAGGGCGCCTGAACATACCTATACCAAGTACCCATACTAAAGTTTCATTACACCACAACATGTCCAGCAAAGTACAACAACAATTTTTTAATACTTTTCCAAAAATTTTTCAATCTATTTATTTTTCTATATTTCTCACCAAAAGGAGCTTTAACATTTTCTCCAGAAGGCATCAAATTCAACATATTTTCCTAGAACAAAACACTAAATATTATATACATATATATGGTATATATATATATATTATTAGCTTTATTACACTGTCATAACAATTTTCTATCATATAACAGTATAAATATTAAAAATTATATCTTTTAACTCTCAAAAAAAAAAAGGGTCCTTGAATTTAAATACATATATATACAAAAAATAAAATAAAAAACAAAAATATATGAAACATTTATATGTCACCTACTAAAAGTTTTAAATTTTCAAGGTAATATAAATCACCCTTTAAAATATTAATTCCAAGGCATGCCATATCATATGACATTTTTTGAAAAATAAGAAACCTATATATTATACGTACATAATATTAAAATAAAATGGTGTAAATACAAAAACATGTACCAGAATACCAAAAACAATTAAAATTAATACATAAACAAAATATATGCAGTATAATATGTATGTCTATAGAACATTATAAAATGTATCCTTGGGGTTTTTAAAGAACCCATACAAATACCTAATAATAAGTATGTAGAGCCAGGAGTATTACGATACGCACATTCGGTAAAACTTTTAAAGACTTCTAAGATTGTGAGGTTTTTTTGTAAAATTTTCCAAAAAAAATTAATTAAGGAAGTCTTCAACTCTTTTTTCATGTGTGGAGGAAACTTTTAATTTAATTTAAAATTAAAAACGTTTTTCGAATATTAAAATACTAACTTGTAAACTTAAATTTATACCTGTAATTTTTGAAGACTTTACACACGTGTATAAATTTATCTAATATGTTTCCCCTCTTAAAGTCCTCAACTTTAAGTCCTCAAGAAATTTAAAATTTTTCAAAGGAAAATTTAAAATAAAAAGTTAGTTTTTTATATAACGGAATATTTTTTTTTCATAAATTTTGAAAAATTACTAACTTTTGAAATTATTTTGGCAGCTTGTTTAATAATTAACCCCTATCCTTTAAGTGAAATTACTTACCCCTATCCTTTAAGTGAAACTACTATGTAAAGAATTGTATAATTTAAAAAAAAAATCGAATATCCATTTATATTTGGATGATTGTCTAACTAGTCATACTAGTCATATCAAGTCTATCTTCTCTCTGAAAGAGCAAATTTGTAAGTTAGTTCGATAAAGTTACGTTACACACATACCACGGTTCGTTTATTATTCACTCCAAGAATTTCAACTTCAAACACTAATCAAACATTTTCATGCATACATGGTATTTGCTACACCAAGCTTTTATAACGGTAAAATAAAACAGTAAACTACAAATTCATTTATTTTTAAATTTTTTTTGTTAAAATTCTAACAAATTTTTCAATGTTTGTAATAACGGTACTTTCTCAAAATCTTTAATTCAGTGTCTTCAAATCTTTCTTTTGAGAACACTGGGCAGGACACTATTTGAGGACACTATTTGGAATATTGTTTTCTCAGAACTAGCGTAAAAGTTTTAAAACACCCCGAGAGCACTTGAGTTAAAATTAAATTTTGAATAACGGTGCTTCTTCAAAATATTTAACTCAGTTTCCTCTAATGTTTCTACCTCAGTTTTCTCTAATTTGGTGTTAAAGTTTTGGAACACACTCGGAATACTTGAGTTATAAAGCCACATTAAATAACGGGATTTCCTCAAAATCTTTAATTCAGCGTCCTCAAATCTTTATACCTTACAATTTCGTTCTTTTCTCTCAATTGGCTTTAAAGCTTAGGAACACACTCAGAAAACTTGAGATTTAAAACCAGTTTATGATTAACGGTACTTCCTCAAACTCTTTAATTCAGCTTCCTCAAATCTTTATTACTTAGAATACATGGTTTTCTCCTAATTGGTTTAAAATTTTTACAATATACTCAGAACACTTAAGCTCTAACAATATTTTGAATAACAGGATTTGCAAAAAAACGGACATATGGACGCAAATTAATATAATAGATTTAAATCACATCTAATTTAAAATGGAATAATTTAATTTTATAAAAATAAATAATATTTCTGAAGCATATATTTGTCTCAAAAATACTAATATTTCTATTTTAGTTGTTTTTTACATATTATTGCGTAAGGTTATTAGGTTTTAAGTACAAAAATAAAAACAAATAATATAAAATATAAATAAGATTATGTTTAAAGTACCACAAAAACAAAAAGGTATTATAATATTGTTCTTTATTATATTTTATATTTGTATTAGTTTTGTAAACCAACAATAACCATTTTTATTTAGTTTTATTTTAAAATACACCATTCATATTCTCATATTTAACATAATATAACAACATTAACTTCAAATCCTTAGAATATACTAATGTCATTCTTATATCATATGCATGTAAAATTTCATTTTATACGATAAATGTAAAACTTAACCACAACAACATGACACATTCTTGTCTTCCTTAACACATTTGCGTATACATACTTTTATATATTAAGTACTCGTACATCACATAGAATTTAGGATTAACGAGAGGCTAGAATTCAAGTAACAGTTGATTCAAGTTATACAATTTTTTAAAAGAACTTTATTAGATTTCCAACTGAGTTTAATTTGTATATATATTTAATAATATACACCTATATATACTTAATCTACTGAAAATTCATTTTAAAATATATATAATACATATATATAATATATATAAATATATGAAGAGTGCAGGCAAATAACAATCAACGTCACTTTTTTTAGAAATTGAGAAAATTCAATTAATATTTTCAAAGACTTCTTGCGTATAAAAATGTTCTGAAAGTGTCTGTAAACAAGCTTCATAATTAATGTTTATCCTATTCTTAAAGAAATACAATACAAAAAAATTAAAATAATTTAATATTTTCTTATTTTATTTACAAAAAAAAAAACTTAGTTTCAAAAAAATTCAGTTTTGTACGAAAAAACAATCAAATATTAAAAATTTAGGAAAAAATAATCAAACAAAAAATAATTTAACAAAAAATAAAAACATAAATAGTTCAAATTAAGTAATTCATTAAGTTTAAATTTTTATAACGTTAAAACGTATGGATTTGCTTAATTATTATCGTCTGTGTCCGAAACTTGATTCGAATGCGGCAGTGCTTCAAAAAATCATTATATTTTCCAGATGAAAGTGGAATTAGGCTAGTGTAAGAAGGCTTTAAATTTTGTGAACTGTTACCAGTATTTTTATATCTGATTATGTACGAATTCCATGGGCCGTTATATGTGTTTCTTAATTGGAGTGTCCGACTGTGTTCCTTTGTTATGTAGATTCCAGAAATTGGCCTCGTTGCAAATGGAGATTTTTTTTATAATGATTATTTTCCAAATAACTGCCCCAGTATAACTGAGGGTTTGACCCGTGAAAATTTAACATGATCGTTCCATTCATCAGGCAATTCTATTTTAAGATTTTGTTTTATTAATCCCATATTTTTGTCACATTCCATGTAACTATGGCCTCGAACGGGAAATGTTATTTTAAATTCCCGTTAGAACATTTTTATTTGTAATAGTCAAGTCAAGTCAATAAAAACAATTCAAAATTTGCCATATTAAAAAAAACTGACATTGATTGTTTTTTCCATTAAAACTGTGACATTGATTGTTCTTTCCCTGTACAGGAAATTTTGAACAGGCTAAAACTTTGATCTCGTTTGGTTTTACATTATTTATTGTTGATAGAACGAAAGATCTCATTTCTGCCTTTCCAATGATACCCATATTGCATTTTCGAAAAAAATTGACATTGATTGTTATTTGCCTGCACTCTTCATATGTATATAAAATATAAAATAGTTATAAAAAGTTGTTAAAATGCTTAATATTATTATTACAACAACAATAACAACTACTATCACTGTTATTACAAAGTTTATTTTTTTTTTTTTTTGTATGTAACATATTGTTTTTGTTTTTCTTTTATATTATATGCGATCATTATCATTTTTTTTTTATTATTACTATTATTGTTATTATTATGATTATGGTCATGTTAAACATAAGAATTATAACATAAAAGAATGTAAAAAACTTTAAAATGTTATAATCCTAAACTTTTTTTATGATATATACAACCAATACATATACACATGAATATCCTTTTTTTTTGGTTTGTTGCAAGGATGAAAAAATAAATGACTTTTGTATAAAACATTATTCAATTTTTAATATAGAAGTTATTAGCGGAGTGTTAAAACTGAATGGAACTTTAAAATAGTTGATTGAAATTAAATACTTTGTTAATATTAACAGATAATTATCGCATTAAAACTTTTTAAGAAGAAATTAAGTCAACATTTGGAATTAGCGTATGCAGGAAGGGAATCACGAAATTTTTTTTAAAAAAATTGACGAAAATCTTAAAAGTTTTATGTTTTTAAATAAATTTTTGTGTACTAAATAAAATTTGACATTCAATTTGTTTTAGGACAAAATCTTTAACTATAAAATCTAAAATTACAAGTTCTAGAATTATATTTTGGAATCAAATAATTCCTTCAAGTATGTTTTTAAAATTGAGAAAGTATTTTAAATGTTTTATTAAAAAAGTATGTGTGTTAAAAAATTTTTTTAAATTGATTGTAAAATCAAGATTTAACTATGTTGGCAGAATATTTGAACTTGAAAAATTAATATTAACCCAAATGCTTATGTCCCGTTTTAAAACAAATTTATCTTCTAAGGATCTGTCTGATATCTATAAATCCTTTAATCGACCTAAGGTAGAGTACAATTCTCACATTTGGGCTAACGCATTCCAAAATTCTTTGAGCTACTTCGACAAAATTGAAAATTTCTCCTAACACCTTATAGGCAACCCTGTCGAACAAGTAACATTTACTCCACTTAACTTACGTCGAAATATTGAAGCAATTTCACTGTTTAATAGGTATTTTATAGGTTAAGACACTTGCTCTAATAAACTAAAGTTAAATATGCCTTTAAATATGCCAAATATAATAAAGTTAAATATGCCATCCGTTTAACAATTCCCAGAAGTGCTCACTTCTACATTGTGAAAACTTGGTATGAAATCTCATTTGTAAGAGCCAAAATTATAGGGAGTTTATTCTCTATTTTTTTTTTTGACAAATATATCACCTTGTTATTCGACACAATTTTAACATACTGCTTTTATTAGTGGTAATATTAAGTTTTGGTAAAAATAATCATATCTATTACAAAGTAATTTAATTTCTATGAATCTCAATAAAGTTATTCTTAACTTTGATTATTTTGAATATTGAATATATTGATTTATAAATAGTTACTTTTGCACTTTGCATTAAATTGTTTCTAGATCTGAATTCAAAAAGGTCAAATCTAGGTTTTTATTTAATTTTTTTTGATAAAAATGTTTTCTGGGTCGAAGTTCAAAAAGGACTAGTCGAACTTAGATCATCATTTTATTTTTTATAAAGTTTTTTCTAGTTCTACGAGCATAAAGGACTCGTCCTACCTAGGTCTTCATTTGATTTTTTTAAAAAGTTTTTTCTAGATCTAAATTCATAAAGGACTCGTCTGACCTAGGTCTTCATTTGATTTTTTTTTAATCAAGATTGGGTTTATGAAAATTTTTAAAAAATAAGTGAAGGGTTTGTTTTCAATTATTAAATCATCTTCTTTAAGAAATTTTAGCCTCATAACAAGTTTTAAATCCTTTCTAATCTCTCTTCAAACGTACAACTTTAACTTACGAGTATTGTAAAAATTAGGAAATCGAAATTTCAAATTATATGTTACAAAACTAGCGATAGGATATTTTCGATATTAAGAAAATCAGACAGTGTAAAATACAACTACTTAATAGAGTTGGAAGGCTTGGTTAGAATACCGAAGCTTTAAACCGAATAGACTGTATAAATACTCTCCTAAATGATATTAATGCATTCTGCAATTTTCACTGAATAAAAACCTAAAATCAACAACTATATACAACCTTAACATAAATTTCCTTTCTTTTATATTATAAAATGATTAATGATTTAAAAAAAAATTTTTTTTAAATACTTAAACAATTATCGCACTTAGCAATAATTTAATTTTATATAATATATATGTATATATATATATTAATAATATCTCTTGCAAAATTTTAATACTTTTGCAAAATATTATTAATTTATCATTTTTTTTTCAGTCCTTTTTTTTTGTTCACATTCAGGTCTAATTATTTTCAAGAACTATATAATAATTATATACTCAAAACACTTTCATTAATTTTATCTCTTTATATTTACCAATCTATGACTTGTAGATATGCCTATGTACTTACATTGTATATTATATAAAAATTATACGTTCAAAATATATATATATATATTATTAAATAATAAAATATCCTTCCTTTTACTGTAATTACATCTAATTTATATAATAAAGACCGACCAAAACATTGTCCTCCTGAAATATTATTATCCTAATATGTTGATTAGAACGCATTAAAACACAGGAAGTTTTTAATAAAAAATCCAAAAAAAAAGGAAAGAGAGAGAAGAAAGAAGGAGAGAGAGAAATAGTAGAGCAGAACGTAGATCGGAAAATAAAAACAAAGGAAGGGAAGAGAGTAGAGTTAAATAATGGAAAAAACTTACCACAATTACATGGACAATAACAATAAAAAGTAAAAAGTTGAAAGGAAAGCAAAGAATATGTTTTTTTTTTTTGTTAAGTCACAAATTTATAATAATTATTTTAGTATTCTTTTTCTCTGTCCTTTATCTATATCCATCTCTTTTTAATAACAATGTTAACGTATGTAGTTAAAGTGTAGAACAATGACTATTATATAATCTGATAAAAGTTTATTCGTTGCGCCTTCCTTTAAATGATTTTGTTCACTAATGAGAAAAACTAAAGGAAAAACTTAATTTTTAAAATGAAAAATTATGATAAATTTTTTCAAATGGACTTTTCTTTTCAATCAAAAGTATTTTTATATAAAATTGTTAAAGGAAGGAAAGACGGACAGTAGAATTTGGAGGAATAATTATATATAAATTAGTTTTCAATTTGTTATATTTACACTGGCCTATTCGGTCGCAAACTTACCTGTGGCGGCTTCATTATTTTTATACACGCAGAATAATAATGAGTTTGGCAGTCGGCTATAAACTTAACTTCAGAGGCTGTAACTACAAATTAACAATTCTTAAAACTTTATTGAGGTACTCACAACTGAAAGTTTGTTATTATTTTTAACAGTAAGGTAAGAGAACTTTCTTACGGTGGTGACTGCCTAAAATGCGGCTGTGACAAGCGAATTTTTTAGTTGAAAAATTTATTCCAAGTATTCAGTTGTTGTATTTTCGTTCAATCGGCTGTAATAACTTTCTCGATCAGCTAACACAACTTCCATTTTAACCACTGCAAAGTCAACACAAGAAAAATTCAGTTGTCATAACTTCCATTTAGTTATGTAAACCGTATGTCAGTTCTCTTTACTCAGTATTTTAAAATTATTACACGCAGTTGTATTCTCAGTTAGGATATAAAGGGAAGAAGAAGGTTCAAGAAGTAAGAAGTAGAACTTAAAGAAAAGAAATTTAAAGTGATTCTACCAAATTAGGTTGTAAGCAAACTTTTTAAAAAAGCTTAAATGGGGTCGTAGAAGGATTTATTTTTTGAGAAAGTTAAATTGAAGCATAATAAATCATTTAAATTTTGATAAATATTTTATAAGTTAGAGAAAAAAAATTAAGTTATATTGTTTTAATTTTTATTACTAATTTCTGTTTCTGTACATGTTCTTTAGTTCCAGTTTGTAGTTTCCACAGCTCTGAATATGAAAGTTTTACGACCTTTCAGCCAGAAGATATAAGATCAAATGAGAGGTTATGATAGCTTCGAGAGTGATTGTGAATATTTCTGAAAATTTCCGAATGATGGTTTTTATAACCACAAATTTAGTTGTGATATTTGTTTAAATTAACCTATTTTATCGAAACGAAAGTTCAAATTACCCCAATTGATGTTTGTGTAACCTCACAATGTAAATTATGATAACCAAGTTCTGGTTGAAATAACACTGTTCTTAGATACAGCAACATCAGGAATTAGGATTTTAGCAGCCGTAAAATTATGGCAGCGCCTTTTGAAAGTTGTGGTAACCTCCCCAGCTTTGTGCGTGTAGGAATAAATTATAACTTGAGTGCGGAAATCGCTCGAATTTTGAGCGTCACTACTTAATCATATCTAGGTTAAGCTAATTAGAATATTAACAGGGAATTTCCCTTAGGTTAACTTAACAAGATTAGTTTTCTATTTTTGGAAATTGGAGTATGGAATTTGTTATATAGAAAGATGGGATCACATTAAGAAGAAGCATATTTTAATCCCAATTTTTAGTAAGCCCTAAAGAGATGTTTTTTTTTTTATTAACCATCACATATCTTAAATTGTAATCATATTTAATTGCTTTACCTTAAGATTTATAATTTAAGAAACAAATAATATTATATTTTTATTCAATTTACTAATTTTATTTCTCTTTTAAATTACAGGTATGTAAAACATTTTGCTATAACAACTTTTGTTACAACTAAGTTTCATAATTTAAATATATATTACAAGTAAGTGATTTAATTAATATTATTTAAGATTAATGACTATTTTATTATTGAAATATTGATTGACTTCTACAACTAAAAATTTTTTCATTTAACTCGCTAACACAGTTTATTCCACAAATCGTGTATCTTATTAAAAAATCAGATAAAAGCTATTCTTAGCCGCCCGATCCTTTTTTCCAGAAGTAGATGCAAAAAATTAAAAATTCACCCAGAGGAGGTGCGCAGGTTTGGAATTTAAAAAACAAAGAACTTGCCCTTTTCAAGATTAAACTAAAGAATAAAGTATAACACAATTCTAAAGTTTCGATTTTAAAATGTAAAAAAAATATTTAGAGACTTAAGGAAAAGGAAGGATTTTTATTAACACCTGAAACCTACAACTAATGTATAAGTGAAGAAATCTGATTAAATACCGATCCATAATTTAGGTCTAATCCAGCCATTTATGATTAGCTTAGAAGGGTTGATCACAACAAATAGCCTAAAAACTTCAACTATTTCTGAACAGATGTTTGCGAATTGTATGTAGCATATTTTGGCCAAGGCGAGTTTCAAATCAAGATATATAGAAAATGACTAAACAGATACCCATAAAACAAGTCATTAGGGAAAATAATGTTGATGAATTTGTCACGCGCTTAGAAAAAAGAGCTTGATAGCCGAGGAAACCCTTGATTTGAAGTCTCAAGGGAAACGAAAAATCGGAAAGCCTGAAACTAAATGGGAAAGAATTGTTACAAAACAAATCTAAATCAAGGCGCTACCTCAAAATAGAATAAGATAGAGAGACTTTGTGAAAGCCTTATGCTCCCTAAAGTAAAAAATTAAAATATATTTATATATATATATATATATATATATATGTTCAAGTATTTTAAATGAACAAATTACCATAAAGTAATTTTTACTCCTCCCCCCCCCCCCTCTTCCTCTTCCTATTTTTTGACGAGACTATAATTTTAAACATTTATTCTTCTGTTTGATTCAATATTTGATTCGAATCTCGAAAAAAAAAATATGGAATCAATCAAAATGCTTTATATAGGTAACAATATTTTATATTTATCTCATTGAAAGAAAAGTTTTTCTATTTTAAAAATACTTATAAAATCAATAAATTTTGTTATTCAAATATTAAAACCCAAAAAATTTTTTGATAATTAAATATTTTTTAACACAAATTTTTCAGAATTTGAGATATTATCAAATATTATCAAGTTTTAATTCAATGGAACCATATAATTTATACCTTTTTATTTCCTTAATATTATTTTTAAGACTATCTTAAAAATACAATTTGTGTCCAAAAATTTCCAAAATTGCCTCAAAATATTATTTTTTTAATATTATGATCAATAATTCCAATATTGCTATATTCAATTCAAAATAAAATATTCATATTTCAAAGAAAATAAATTAATTTTTTGAAAAATATTTATTGAAATTTTCAAAAAAACCTAGAAAAAAAAAATAAGAAGTTTATGGAAAACTTTTTTTATTTTAAATTTCCATAAGAATTAAAAAAAAGAAATTTTAGATAATATGTAATTAACTCCCCTTGTTTATATATTCTTCGATTAAATAAAGCATAAATAAACAAGGGGAGAAAAAAACCAAAGGTTTTTGAAAAAGGACATTTCCTAAACTATTCATATTTAAAATTTAGCCACAATGTGTCTGTTAACACGTATCGAAGTATTATGATGTTAGATTTTAAATGCTAACATTTAACTTTGGAAATATATACCCAGGGGCCTACGTTACTATCAAGAATTTTTAATTTTTAAGCTGTAAATATCCCTGTTTTTCTTAACAAACTTATACTCATTCTCAAGGATCTAACGCCCCGCCAAAATTTCCAGAAGAATTAATTTTTGACATCATCATAAGTCGAAAATTTTTAATAAATTAATATTCCCATAACGGTAAATGCTGTAAAGCATTTCTTTATATTTATTTTACATGTATTTATTTATTTTTTTTTTCTTTGCTATGGAGTACAGAGCCTTCAGAGACTTTCAATCACACTTTTTTTTGTGAAATGACTTTCGTTTGTGTATTTTGAGCATGTCCTATTCATTTGTGCTATTTCTCTCTCTCTATTATTCTGGGAGATATATTTTTAGATTTTCAAAAAGTCTCTTTCCTTAAGATTTCCATTCCAGTGCCTGTTTTACTATGCAGATTGGGATCTTCTAAGAATGTAACTTATCCATCAGTACTTTACACCTTTACATGTATTTATAAAGCTAATAAAAACATCTGTCTTTTACCGTTTTTAAATAGAAAATATACGTATATTATAGAACCCTTTACTATGACAATTTATGTATACATACATGGTTTTGCAGACTTCTAGGGACTGACGCCTAATAACAGTTGAAACTTCAGAAAAAAAATTGTTCAGTTGAAATTGACAGACGACTTGAAACTTATAAATGCACATTTTATCAAAATTTCTTCGAACATATGCTAAGAATGTATATATACATAATATCTATATACGTCTACTATATAATATGTACAAACCATTTTATAAAATCCTTAAATATTTTTAAAATTTTGTGGTAAAACGACACTTTTATAATCAAATAATTGTTATTAATTTTATTATGAAACAATAAATCAATTCATCTCAAAAAAAAAAAAAAAACTCAAAACCGCCCTAAGAAAATCAAATGGAATCAATTTTATACTTAACTTAATCTTTGCATAAAACTTCTATACATATCTACAAACATATTTGTTAACCAAAAATCCTTGAATATCTACTTTAGGCTTTTCAATGATAATTTAAAATTTATTTATAGTTGAAAGAGTACTTCATATTGGTTTTTGTGTTCTTCAAACTCTTTAGAATTAAATAAAAGATTTTTTTTTATACCAATATTTCGATTACAATAATTATTTATACTCTAAAGATTCTTTTATTTGGAATTTATTGAAAAATAAAAAAAAAATTGTTTTGGTTTTTTGTTTTTTTGTAGTCTTCTTGAGAATTATTTTGGGGATTTTTTTTTTGTTCATTTAATTAAAAAAAAAATTTTTAAAACCCAGTTAACAAAAAACTGAACATAAAAACCTATGTATTGCATATTTGATTTATGTACAATCTAACCTATATCTATGTTTGTTAACATGAGTTTTTTAAATGTTTTGTCTAACCCAAAAAAAAAAAAAAACAAAAAAAACCTGAATATTGACTAGACCACAATTTAATACTAGATAAAAACGAGGAAGAGTGTAGTAGAGTAGACTGTGTCAACTCTGGGATACCCGTATGACCGTTATAAAAACAAAATATCATTATTATTATAAACATTAATTACTTTTGGCAAAATTTCAAACATACCAGCTTTATTAGGTGTAGTGTAATGCTCATATAAAAGAAGGAGTTGTATGGCAGCTACTCGAACCCTCTGCAGTAGACCAACCAAATTTTGCAGTAACTTTGGCCATTACACTAAACTATTTTTGGCAAAATTTCAGACACCTAACTTCAATAGGTATAGAGTAATGCTCATATAAAATAAGAAGTTGTATGGCAGCTACTCGAACCCTTTGCAGTAGACCAACCAAATTTTGCAGTAACTTTGGCCAATACACTAAACTATTTTTGGCAAAATTTCAGACACCCAGCATTAATAGGTATAGAGAAATGCTCATATAAAACAGGAAGTTGTATGGCAGCTACTCGAACTCACTGCAACAGACCAACCAAATTTTGCAGAAACTTTGGCCATAAAACTAAACTACTTTTGCCAAAATTTCAGACACGTAACTGTAATAGGTACAGAGAAATACTCATATAAAAAAAGAAGTTGTATGGCAGCCACCCGAACCCATGGACCAAAATGGCTGGATTTAAATAGCGATGACGGCTATTGCAAAAAAACGAATTTGCGAAAATTTCAAGATTCTAGCTGCTTTAGTTTTTGAGTTATCGTGCGGACGGACGGACGGACAGACGGACGGACGGACGGACTGACGGACATACATAGCTAAATCGATTTTTTTTTCGATTCTGATCCGATCCATACACTTGAGTCTATATCTACCCCCCCTCCTTCTCTGCGTCACAAACGTAATGGCAAATTTATTATACCCTTTGACTATAATATAGTCATACGGGTATAAAAATGTTTTATAAATATTTTATTGTAAACCAATGTAGTATAAAATCTACAGAATTGTACAGTGTTGGTTAAAAATATATTTGCATTCGGATATCTTTTTTTATCCGATCTGGCTTGTTTTTTGAGTACCCGTACCCTAATTCGAGGAACCTCAGTTTTTATTCTAATAAAATTTATCTTATTTTTAGTAACCCCATTTGATATCACTTAACATGGGGTTGGAATTAATGGCTACAGAAAAATAAAAGTATCTAAATGTGAACAATATCCGAAAATAACAAAATTTAAAGAAATAATTGAATTTAAGCTTATAACTCACAGATATATAAAAAATATAAAACAAATACTTTTCATTCACTTAAAAGTCAAACATATACAAATATTTTTTATTCTTGGGATAAGATTGGTGGAAATCATTGAAAGAAAATTTGCGCAACCACAGTTATGTAAGACTTCAGAACACTAAAACACCAACCCTGCTTTATATTATTAAAACTAGTCTTAGAGACTACTAACCATTAATTTTACACTAACTGCTTATGATCTACTAAAATTACAGACCTCCATTAAAGTAATCTACATATTATCGCTTATTCGGGAGGCATAGATGTTGTTTTAAACTTTCTATTGACATTTAAAGATTGCAGGAGTTTTGATCCTTCTATGTTTATGTAGAAGGACACGCGAGTCTTATGTTTTATTGCATATTTTTAAAATTCATCGCTAACATTAGTAATATCTAGATCCTAAATTAGTCGCAATTTCGTATGTGCAAGGAAGAACTCACCAAGTTATGTAGCACATTGCTGTAAAATGTTTCAATTGTCATAATATATATTTGTTTGGAACAGCCTCAAAGCTGTATACCGTAGGTTTAGGATAGACTTAATTATTTGGTTATATAACAAAATTTTGTACTATATTGGCAATTCCAAATTTTCGACTTAGGAGCCTATACATTCCTCTATGTTTGTGTTCTAATTCAATTTTTTCCTTTTTGAAATGCTCCTTTCTATTTTAGCTTGACATCTATATGTCATTCCTGGGTACTAGGTCTTGTTATCATGAGCCGATTTAATTTTACGATTAAGAGATTTCTTGCACTGATTTCAATTAATTTAATTTATTTTTTCATACAAAACAAGCTCTCTTTATTTTAAATTTTTCTCTGAGTGCGTTGACTTCATAACTTTAAATGTGATTCAATGGTGAAGCATGCTTTTAGGCGCATACAATTTTTTCGCATAACTGTCAAACAATTCTAAATATTCGAATACAATAATTATAATAGAAATAATTTTTATTCAATACTATAACATATATATCATCACATACATGTAAGGCGTTTTTCAGTTTTAATCAATAATTTATTTAAAAATATGTATGTAATATTGTCAAATAATATTTCAATCATTCAAATAGAAAAATACATTTTTACATATTTGAAATTTGTAGGTATATAAAATTTATAAATTTTATTTCTAAAAGAAAATTTCACAATTTAAACGAAATTGAATACCTACTGAAATATTAACAAAATTAGTTTTTATGTCTTGTTTTTTTTTTGTAGTATTTGTAATACGAATTTATTCACATGTTTAAATAAAAATACATGTATAATCGTGTTTTGTAAAAGTTCAACACTCTTTGTAATAAAAGGGTATTTTATTATACAAAAGATTCTGTTGTATTTGTATCTAAAAGAGTATGTATATGTTGAACCGTCTACATCGCAATTTCATCTCCATAGTGATGAGTATTAAGGTACTGTTGATCTAAAAAAAAATAATTTAAATATATATTTTAAATCACTACATATTATATAAAAAAGGTTCTACTTAACTGAATAAATGTGATCCAACTGTATACTATGTCTATAATACTCTATTATATTGAAAACTATTTTGCTGTACTTCATTCATCTTTTCTTCAAATGAATTCTAATTTGTAAATCTTGTCCTTGTCATAATGCGAATTAAAAAAAATTATTTAATTAAATCAAATAGAGAATTCTTTGAATTTAATCAATATTGAACATTTGCTTTGTCACATATACTTTTTGTTATTGTACAGAAAATGCTGTTTTCCTTGAAGCTCTTAATTATAATTTTTACAACATTATTTTTTTTAACTAGTCAGTAATTATTAAACTGTTAAGCTAAGGAGCCTCTTAATAGCATAGGTACATGTTGGATTAAAAACACTATATGTAAGTATGGCTTCAAAATTTTAAAAGTTTCTTAACCTAACTATAACCACGTGAGTTTGTTTGATTCAAGTCTAATTACCACATACGTTTAATTGATTAATATCCATTTAATAATAAAATATTCTTAGTACTCACACTTTTGATCCACTATGTACAGATAGTATGGAGAAGCTTTCTATATCTTATGAATTTCGAATACAATTATAACTTGATATAATTTTACAGGCCGTATTATATGTGTATAATAATTTGTTAAGCTAAGAAGCCTCTTAATAGCATAAGTACATATTAAATATCGCAGATAAACGAAATTATGCTGTAATTCAAGTATTTGAGTTTAATTACGATTCGTAGTACGGAGAAGCCTTTTGGAACTTATGAGTTCCGCATACAATTAGTACATGATATAATTTTACAGGCCTTATTATATGTGTATAATATCTTAAACATAGCAGTTGATGAAATTAGGCTCAAAACCTAGTATTTGAGTTTTGAGTATCATAAGGATTCATAATACGGATAAGACTTTTGGAAATTATGAGTTCCGCATGATATGATTTTACAGGCTTTATTATATGAGTATACAATGTCTAAAAAATCTTAGTTAAGTAGAGTTATTCCGAAAATCGAATATTTGAGTATTGAGTTTCATTAGGACTCAAAATGCGGATAAGCTTTCTAGATATCATTGCTATTCAATATGATTCTACAGGTCTTATTATATGTGTATACAATATCTACAAAAAATCATAGTTAATTAGAGTTATCCCAAAAATCGAATATTTGAGTATCATGAGTTTCATTAGGATTTGAACTTGGGTTCCCTCAAATGAATTCTATTCACATGGCAAAGTATTTCTTCGTTTTTTATAATACTGGATACAATGAAATGATTTTTAAAATATCTTATCATATTTCTGTTCTATAAAATTAAGATTCTATAATCTCTTTTATTTAAATTTAATTAAATTAATTAATACAAAAATCATTAATTAATACAAAAAAAAAAACAGCAAATTTTGTATGACAGAGAAATCAATATTATTTGAAAATACAATTTTCAAATTATTTCTAGAACTTTGAAGAACAATTTACTCTTTATCAATAATTATTATTTAGAACCTAAATTTCATGACATCTTATTCACATATACATGTGTATATACATTTAATAAGTGTTTTGATTCAAAAAAACCTTGTAAATATGAAATTTCCTAGAAAGATATAGAAATATATCACAATCAAAACCACTTCTAATGCTTATTAATGAGTAAACAACTTACGTACATACAAATACTTGTATATCTATAAATATTATATTCTTTTTTAATTAAATGGAATGAACAATAAGATCCTGATTCATTTAATTTGAGTTATTTTTTTTTAACATATTTCTGTTAATTCAAAAAAAAAAGGATTAAAGTAAATTTAAGGATATTAGGGAAGGACATTTTTCTGAGGAAGTTTTTTCTACAGAAACCGTCTATTATTGAAATTTTTAGGGCTTATCAAACTCTTGCTGCCGTCTGGAGTTACTTGGAGCTTGGGGAATATAAATTTATTCCCATTCAGTGTTCGATTCCGAGGTGATTAGAGAAAATGCTCTGCGTCAATTTTTATAATTTTTTAAAAATCCTTCAACCAACAGGTTTGCAGAAGAGTTGGGTACAAATACCAAGATTCTGAAGTTTTCATCAGTTGTAGGTTTAAGATAAATTTTAGTATAAGACTAATAGCATATAATTGTTTGATTGTTGAACAATTAAATATTTAGTATAATAGGCATTCCTTTTTTATATTGAGATCTTTGAGGCCGATTCCATGGAAGGACAAACCTACAATAAAAACTTTTTCGTAGGAAAAGACAACCTGTCTAACAAACTGAATAAAACGAATAGTACATTTTCAAAGAACTTTTTATTATTGTTTTGATGAATATACAAAAAAAATACATATACATCCTACTATCAAAATAAGAATTTTTAAAGGTCTCTTGTTCAAGGATTAAAACATGTTTTTTTTATTTATTTAAATTATTTCAGGTTCAATAAATTTTTGGCAAAATTCAGGGTTAAAATATAAGAATATATGTTATTGTTCATTGTTATTATATGAATATTGAATAGAAGTACATATGTATATATGTATGAGTAAAAATAATTCTAGGTAATAATTAAATTTAAAAACTTGAAAAAAATTTGCTAGAAAATTAATTCAGTTAGATTTAGATGAACTTGCTAAATAAAATGACACCCACAACCAAGATTATATAATCAAATTATATTTGATTAATTTAATATTTCACTTATTTAGAGCTTTAATGCATTGTGGCATTATCAACTAATCAAATTACAATTTGTAATAAAATTTGCCTACAAAAGCCCGTTGCTTAAGATTAGTCTACATGTGACTTATTGCATCAACCGGATATATCACTACAATCCAAACCATATTAGGTTATATATCAAAAAAATATTTTAATTATTATTTGATTAGTGATAAGTGGCGGTTCTTATAGCGACCAACTAATGATATTTACATCTTTTAAAACCTCTTTACATTTTACTTTTTTCTAGAATAATTAGAACTTCTGGGTTTGAATATAGCTTTAAAAAGTGTCAAAGTGTCAAGAGCAAGTGTCAATTCCAACAAGATATCTCTAAAAGAGAGTTATAGCTCCAATATTACGACAAGTGCTAAGAGGACTGAAAGTAACTTGAACGGAAGGGTCACCAATTAGGCGTAAAGCCCGATTTTAGATTTTGTCCAGGTAACTTAGTAAAGTTTGGGGAGCGCCAGTCCAAATGTGAGAGTTATACTCCATCTTAGGTCATATGTACGCTTTATAGATATTGGACAGATCTCTGGGAGAAAAATACGCTTTACAGCGAGAGAGAAAACCAAAACATTTGACAGCGTTATTCGGTACATCAAAAATATGTTCATTCCATAACATTTTTTTTTAAGCTGCATACCTAGGATGTTTCAACTTTCATACCGCTGTATGATTTCTTCCTGGAATCTCAGAATAGGGGTGATTTGATCTCTTTTGCAAGAGATGCGACAGCTTTGAGTCTTGGAAGTGTTAAACTCAACTCTGTTAGCTTTACCGCAATCAGATATTTGATTTTCCATTATTAAGCATATCAAGTATTATTAAGATAAGTATTTTAAGTACTTCCCGTTAACTTTAAGTATTTTCTAACATATTAAACTAATACAGTTAACATTTTCTAAATTGTATTAAATCTATTTTATATAATACTATTTTAATTTCATATCCTTTAATTTATCCTTTTAATTATAAAAAAATACCCATTAACATTATTCAATTTTCTTATTACAACACTTTAATATTAAATGTATTTTACAGTTATCTATGATATAAAATATGTATTTAATAGTTATCTAGTATCTATAACTGTATGCATATTAAATAATCATAATATCGATAAAAACTAATTTTCAAGTTTTTAATAAATTTAAAGGAGATGAAATTAATAGAAAAGGAAAACAAATTTTAATTTTCAATCAAAATTTTCAAGGATATTTGAAATCATTGTCAATATTCATCGACTACATATAAATTTAATCCTATATATAGAAATACAAATACATATATGCATATATAAATACATTTATTTTGAATGTATAAGTTAAATATTATTTTTAACATAAAATATTATTGTTATAAAATTCAATTGACATTTCAAGGTTTTTTGATAAGTCTTTTATTTTTTTTTCTATTGTGTTTTTTTTTTTTTTAACTTGTTGTTCTTGAATACCCACACATACATTGTTACAAATTGTGACATTTGGTATGGTGAATATTATTATAAAATTGAATAAATTTTATCATATTATTGTCCTGTTTTAATAGTTTTATGAACAAAACTAATTGCAAATCATATATACTACTTCAATAGAGTATCTAGTTGATAAACTAATAATAATGATAATAATAATAATAATAACAAAAAGGAATAAGTATTGATAATAATAGTAGATAGTATAGTGGTTTTATTAAATGTATGTCACATTGTCATTTACATTATTATTCTGTTAATCAGGAGCCTTAAGGAATATCTATATCCAATGTTTTTATGTATATGTATCCAGTATATACAAATATAATATATATATTTATATCTAGTATATATATCCAGTCAAATAGAATATAGATATAGTATTATTGTGGTGAATATGAAATGAAACAAACGTTTGACAGTTTTAATATACTAATTTTTAGAGTATGAATAAATACAAGAGTAACTTGTATGTATATATACAAGTCTTGATGAAAATTGTAGTTTTGAAAATTATAATAATTGTCATTATACATTTTATTAACATATTTACTTTTTACACAACATTATATTAAAAATTTATTTAATATAATGTACACTTTACAGTATTGGAAATTATATTAATATCATTTGACTTTTTTCGAATATTTTAACAGTTATTGCACTTGTTTGAAAAACTCTACTAGTTTTGATTATGTATTTACAGATGCTTCAATATTTTATTGAATTTTATTTAGCAATATTTACTGTTATTTTATAATTATTTTTGTAAAAATAATAAAGTTTTCATTTGGAAATTTGAATAACCTGACAAGACTATTATGTCTTTTATTTTGGTGTTGCCATTATTGTTCTATATTCCTTCATAAACTCCATTAGAGTATAGAATTCATGAGTGTTCTCAAATATTTAGCAGCTTGGGATTTTCCCAAGGTTAATTATATTGTCCTTTAGTTCTTTTAACTCAGTATGAGCTCAATTTTTAGGAACTCGTCAAGAACTTTAATCTCAGACGTTTTTAATAGAGTTTAAATTCGTCCTAGAAGTTGTCAGTCGAGTAGAGTCTCATTTCTCACTGTTAACCATAGTTTTGTTGATAATCGAAGAACCACTTTATTGATATCTTGAAAAAACACTGTATTTGAATGGAGCATCGCTGAATCTAAGAAGATATTAAACTAAAACGCTGTGTACGAGATATTAATATCCCTCCGAATTCATTTTTATAAAGATATAGCAACTTGCAGTTGTTCCATTATCAAAAAAGTTTCATATTCCACTGCAGACCCTTACTGCAATTGCGGTGGCATGCGAACTCTTTATTTATTCTACTATGATGCCAATATGAGTTTTTCATCGTGCTGAGCATCTTAATTAAATTTACACTCATGGCATAAAACTATACCTTGTCCCATTAGTATATAAGAAGATCACGTGCTTTTGAATAACCTTTAAA